>JAOQMR010000005.1:34799978-34812634 GCA_027563865.1 Erythroxylum pelleterianum | reverse complement strand
GTACACACATAAGTCGACTTACAGGTGTACAAGTCGACTTATCAGCAGCACCGAGCAAGCATAAGTCGACTTACATCTGTACAAGTCGACTTACACTTACACTTATAGATGTTTATATAATATGTGATGGTTGAACAAATAGAAAACAAGAGTCTAGTATTAATTTTTTTGGTTTATCTTGCAAAGGGGAAAATGTTTTTGAAGTCTCCTGATGCATTTAGCCTTGTTAGAAATGTTGATAATCTATTTAAGGTATTTGATGAAGTTATGAATGAAGTTGGGTTGGAAAATATTGTTCAGTTAATTGCTAGCAATGGCTGTACTTATAAAGCAGTTGGAAGAAGATTGTAAAGCAAGTATGATTCTTTTTATTGGACTCTTTGTGTTGTATATTGCATTGACCTAATATTGGAAAATATAAGAGGGGCTAAATATTTACCTATTATTGATGAGACCGTGCAGAAAGAAAAAAGATAACTAAGTTCATCTACAATCGTGAATGAGCCCTGAGTTTAATGTGAAAGGATTTTACCAATGGTCGGAATTTGTGTCATCTTGCTATTACAAGATTTGTAACTATTTTATTATGATGAATACAAAGTTAAGTAAAATGTTTACAAGTGTTAAGTGAGTTACTTCTCAGTATGCTAGGTCTAATGTTAAATTAGAAGTTTTTTAAATTATATTTGAAGATCATGACTTTTAGTCCTAATGTCAATTTGTTATCTGAGTTTGTGAGCCTTTAATAAGAGTAAAGAAGAGTTGAAGCTTCAGAGCAACAATGGAGAAGAAGAGCTTTCGATAATTTAACAAAATTTGGTTTACATTTTAAGATTTAAAAACAAATATTAATTAATGAAAAAATATTGCACATGTGGCAGTCATATCATGCATACAAACAGTTAATGTGTCATGTTATGTCAGAATCGGAAATGTTGGACTATTTTTACAATAAATTAAATATATTTTTTAAAATATTACAAAATAAAGATAAGTATAGATTTCTTTTTAATTTACTAAAAAAATTAAAGAAGGCTTTAGGCCCTGTTTGGTTGAGGGGTAAGTAATGGAATGAGATGGAATGTAACATACTTCCGTTGTTTGGTTGAGGGTTTCATAATAAAATGGAACGGAATGAGATGGAAGCGGAGGGTTTCATGTTAAGTTTCATTCCATCTTAAACAATGAAAATAAAAAACCTCCGATTCGGGGAGTTTAGGATGGAACGTAAACTAATAAATACATACTACCTAATATACCCTCAATAATTTTTCTTAATGCCAATTATTTCTTCTAACCCTAACCCCCTTTTCCCTAGACTCATTTATTACGATCCACAAAAATTGTATATAATTAATAATATTTTTATATAATTAATAATAAATTGTATATAACTAATAATAAAATAAAAATTAATAAAATTTTATTAATGAAAATAGAAAATATATAAAAAATTATTCTTTAATTGTTTGTATATAAATAAATATAAATAAATTATTTTTAAATATAAATCACATAGAATAGAATAAAATAAAATAAGATAAAATATATTATATAATTAATAATAATATTTTTATATAATTAATAATAAAATGTATATAATTAATAATAAAATAATAAAACTTTTATTAAAATTTTAATTATTTTAAAATAGAAAATATATAAAAATTATTTATCACAGTTGTGACTTGAATCGTAAATTTTTAATTGGACATGATTTCTGTTTTAAAATCATAGCGTTAAATCTCCTATAACAAATATTTTAATATTAGGGGTATAATAGTAATTTATTATAAATTCCATTTCATTATATACATCTTCTAAAGAACATTTCACTACATTACATTATAAACCATTCCATTTCTCCCAAACAACTTTTCACTGGTTGGATGTTAATTATTGAAATGAAATGAAACATAACGGAACGGTTTATAATGAAATGAAATGTAATATAGTGAAAAGTTGTTTTGGAGAAATGGAAGGGTACATAATATAATATAATGAAATGTTGTTTGGAAGATGGATGGAATAGAATGTGATGTATAATAAATGACTATTATACTCCTGATATTAATATGGTTATTACAGGAGGTTTCATGCTATGATTTTAAAACAGAAATCATGTCCAATTAAAAAGTCATGGTTCAAGTCACAGCCGTATCAAATAATTTTTTAAAATATATTTTCTATTTTAAAATAATAAAAATTTGTAGTGAAAGCTTTATTATTTTATTATTAGTTATATACAATTTATTATTAATTATATAAAATTATTATTATTAATTATTTAATAAATTTTATTTTATTTTATTATATGTGATTTATATTTTAAAATAATTTATTTATATAGAATTATATACAAATAATTAAAGAATAATTTTTAAATATATTTTCTATTTTTATTAATAAAAATTTTATTAAATTTTTTATTTTATTATTAATTATACACAATTTATTATTAATAATATAAAATATTATTATTAGGGTAAGGAGAAATAATATAAAAATATTATTAATTATATACAATTTTTGTGAACTGTAATAAATAAATATGGGAAAGGGGGGTTAGGATTAGAAAAATAATTTGTATTAAAACAAATATTGAGAGCATATTAAATAATATGTATTTATTAGTTTATGTTCTATATAAAACTCTCTAAATTAAATGTTTCTTTTTTCACTGTTTAAGATAGAATAAAACGTAACATGAAACTCTCTCTTTTCATCCAATTCTGTTATATTTTATTACAGAACTCTCAACCAGAAAATAAAAATGTATTACATCTTATTATACTATTAAATTACCATCAGCCTTAGTTTATTCAATCCATAATCCATAACGACGATCGCTTTTTTTCAGTGCCGGATTATTTGAAGCGTGTGCCAAACGACGGCGTAGCGATGGTCTGAAACACGTGGTCGAATAGAAAGAAGAAACCTAAGCAAGAACAAGCAAATAAGAAAATCGCAGAAACGAACGGTGTTGATAAACCTAAATCCTTCTCTCTATCTCATCTCAGTCGTCTCCTGGCTCCTCTCTTCTCCAGCGTCCGATCCCTTCTCTTTCCTCTCAATCTCGTTCACTCGCGCCCTTTTTTACAAACTCGGCTCTCCCCTCAGGTAACGTATCATAACACGCGCGATACCATCACACGCTATACGCCGCCTCTCTCTGTCTCTCTCTCTCTCTCTCTCTCTCTCTCTCTATCACCGTCTCCTTTCTCTTTATGCCGTTCACCGGTGGTTCTTGTTCCGACCTAGGGTTTCCATGGCGGCGGAGGCACCGACCAGCCCCGGCGGCGGCAGCCATGAGAGTGGCGACCATAGTCCTCGTTCCAATTCCAACGTTCGCGAGCAAGATAGGTACCTCCCCATCGCGAATATCAGTCGGATCATGAAGAAGGCTCTTCCTGCTAATGGAAAGATTGCCAAGGACGCCAAAGAGACCGTTCAAGAGTGCGTTTCCGAGTTTATTAGTTTCATCACCAGCGAGTACGGTTCTCTTTTTTTTTTTCATTGATCTTCACCCGTTTTTTAAATCCGGTTACTAGTGAGATTGATATGCGGGTTTCATGATTAGTCCGGCGGTTTATGGTGATTATTGATGTGCAGAGCAAGTGACAAGTGCCAGAGAGAGAAGAGGAAGACGATTAACGGTGATGATTTACTCTGGGCCATGGCCACGTTAGGGTTCGAGGATTACATCGACCCTCTTAAGGTTTACCTAACTCGATATCGAGAGGTACTCTTTTTAAGTTTTATGTGACTAGATTATTTGGGGATTTAGTTTCTGGTGCAAGTTCCTTTTCTATTTACATTGTATTATTTAATTCCACAACATAAGATCCAAGTAACCTATTGGAGTTTTTCTTTTTGTTGCTCATGTGGGTCGGATGGATGATGCAGATGGAGGTATGTAGATATTCTCTTCAACATACTTACAAGTGAGTCTATTTTGCGAATTTCTGTAGATTCTTAAAATTGGGCTTGTGGTGCCAATAGGGTGATACAAAAGGATCAGCAAAGGGTGGAGACTCTTCTAACAAAAAGGATGCCTTGCTAAGCTCAAATGCTCAGGTGAATTGGAGAAAAATTTCCCTTTTAACTACTTTGACCGGTTTTTTGACATTATTGTCGAGTCACTGCTTTAGTATATTTTTAATTATGCAAATTTAATTGATGGGATTGTTCATCTGACATATGGAAAATAAACGTCGTTGCAGATTTCTCATCAAGGCTCGTTCCCACAAGCTGTCAGTTATACAAGTGCACAAGTAAGCACTTTGTCCCCGTCTTATTGTAGGGGTTCAGATTACCTATTTCCGTTACCCATGTCTACCCTGTTTTATGAGCATATATCCATTCAATTTTTCTTTATATTGGATGGATAGATGTTCATAGAACAGAGTGGGCACAGGATAACGGGAATAGGTGATCTGTTCCCCTTACTGTAGAGATGTTTTTCAGTTGAGGAGCAAAACTTTAATAAATAGAATACAAGAATTCTGTTCAAATACAAAATTGAATTTATATTGCATGTTAGGTTAACATTTTACTTCCGAATAGATAAGCAGATGCTATTGAGGGATTTGTACTGTTAAACATATAACGTGTTGGGTTGTAATGTCTTGTTCATGACACCTAATAGGCTATCATAGTTTTGTAGTTATGCTACATAAGTAGGCTGTCTGTCAAATTGCATAAGTTCAAGCATCCTGTTTTTTATATGATTTTATTCTTTTTGTCATATTGCATATTTGCAGGAACTTAATTTAGCATATGCTAGACTTGTTTAGGTCTTTGATTGAGATTGAGGATGGGTCAATTCAGCTTTTTGTATACAAGGTTTTAAATATTTTGACTTAATCCACCAAAAGCATTATAATCCATGTTTTAGTATTCATAGAGTCATGCTTGATGGGGATCGAGTTTTGTTTATCCAACTGTTACAGTTATTATAGTGTGAATTGCCTTTCAATATTATTCCCAGTTTATAACCAGATTTTCAGCAATGCTACTTTGTTAACATCATCTTATATAATATTTCCTCTCATCTATGCCATTACCTGATGCTGTCATTTTCTTCTTATTGAAGTGGTAACCCCTATTATCAATATGCTATTTTCACTGCCATCCTCTTCTGTATTTTGTAATAACACTTTTGCAATCTCACAAGCATCTTTGTTCTCACTTTCTATCTCATCCCTTGGAGACTGTATTATCTATATACCCAAAGGAGGTATGGTGTTGGTTGATGGAGTTGCATGATTTGTAATTTATTATGAGGGTTGATTACATTTCATGTCACTTGGTCAATATTAAAATCTTTTGAGGCAACTAACCAAGTCAAGCTACTTTAGAGTAAATGAAGACGTGACTGGGGATACAATGGAAGTCTTGAGTAGTTCCAAGTTTTATCGGGATTCGAGTCAAAATATGCAAAGCATAAATCATATCAATTAGAGCATTATATGTTCGTACTAACGATAGATTGATGTACTTGCAAGCATTTGTGTTTTATTTGGTTTGTCAATAAGTAACTAATCCTTTGTTTGTTTTAATTCATACATTGTTTTGTTTTTTAATGGGTTCTTCCCGTTAAATTTTGTTTTTCTAAATGATTAATTTTCTTTATTTATATGTACTCTACTTACTAGACTATTAAATGTGTAGGCTCAGGCCCAGCATCTGATGGTTCCTATGCAAAGGACAGAGTAGATGACTACTCTTATGCCGCCAATTCCTTCATGTGGTACTAACTCCATATTCAGCGTGCAAAGCAGTTACTGTAGTATAGGCATTTATTTAATGCAGTCGCTGGCATCTAGTGGTTTTGGTTTTCATGTGTTCGGAGAAATTTACTGAAGGTTTGTATAACTAGGATTTTGCAGCAGATGACTGATGAATTAACCAAGAAATTTGACATGTGATTATTTGCATAATTGCTCTCTGTATGATGTTTGTCAATGTAACGAAGTGTTTGTGTGTAGACCCGATGAAATTTATTTGCTGTCTGCATACTATGTAGATTCCATTGCTTCACTAATTTTAGTTGTTTTACTTATATTTTAATTGGTTTATTGTATCTGCTTACTGGCTTGCAAAATCATTTGTTGATTGCATCGTCTCTCTGTGTGGTTTTAGTCTCTGCCTGGTTATTGTTGAGTTCAACAAGGCTATCTCAGGTTTGTGTTTAAAGATATTTTCTCTCTGCTTTCAAGGTCTTGAAACATTCTATCATTACACGCACGATCTTGGTTATCAACAACATCGGACGCACTCATTCTCTTAGTGTCTATTCGCCACTAACCACTGTTTCTTCCAAATGCTCAACCCATTTGGAGTTCATTTCATCACCAATCCAACTGAGCTGTCTACAATTACCACCCACTAGAACTACACCGACCCTTTTGTGCACCTTCTTCAACGGAATTGAGGATGGCAACTTTTTACGCTCAAAGCAATCACCTCCCAACCCGACTTGCCTTTAGTTTCTGAGTTTATCATTCTAATATCAAAAATCTAATCTTGGCCTTAGATGAGTCCACTCTAATCACATGCCGCCGTCCCGCTACTAAATCCATTCAGCTGCTCTACACCGTCTCTCGCTAATAAATCCGGCCACTATGTGTCTCTTTTTAAGGCTGTTAGGTTAGGTTCTTTTCTTTCTAATCGTATAAAGGTTTAGCTTCTTTTTTTTTTTGAAAAGAGAAATTTTAATTAATAAAGAATGATGTTACAGCTTAACAGATGACCAAGGATATACCCTTTAAAATTCAACACAACATAGAGACGCTACCAAATTCAAAAAGTACAAAACATAGGACGTTTAGAAAAGAAAGCTAGTGAACAGGTAGTGCGTGGTTCTGCAATATGAGTTCATTGACCCCTCTGCTTGTTCCAATGATTAGCGTTCTTACAGGTTGACTTGTGGCTTTAAGCCTTCTCGAGTTCCTTTCCTTCCAGATGGAACCGTAAGTCCTGTGACAATGATATGTCTCGCGTTTAGCTTTTGGAAGAGATGAATGTGTCGTCAGCCAATGGATGATACTGGATAGTGAGGTTTCTGAAATATCCCAGCCATAGAAGGACTTGACTTGTTCCCAAACCCGATGAGTCGTTGAACATAAAAAGAAGAGGTGGTCTCTTGATTCTTTGTGTGTTTAAGAGGGGGGACAAGATCTATTTATATCCACGAAGGATAGACAATCTAAGGTGCCAGGGGCGAAGGGACAGTCTGAGCATTATGGGCAGCTGCCCACACTGTCCCAAATCTTTTTTAAAAAAATTTCATGTAAAAATTTTTTTTTTAATTTTTTTTAAAATTTCATGTAATTTTTATTTTTTTGCCCCCAAAATATTTTTTTTGAAATTTTGCCCCCACTAAAATTTTTGTTTGCCAATTTGCCCCCACTGGCAAAACTTCCTGGCTTCGCCCCTGTACGGTGCTAAGTTTGTTTTTCATTGTTAGCCAAAGGAGGAAGGAGGCCTTGGGAGGGAGGCTTTTGTGCTTGACGATGCTATTCCAAAAGGCCCCAGGAGTCTTCACCCGAAGCAGTTCAATGGTATGCTTTTTCGTTAATTGGTGTATCGATTGATTCCTCCATAAAAATTGATCAAAGCTAGGTAAAATTGTTTTCGTTTGTGCTAGAGACGTCCATGGTAAAATTGGAAAATTTGCGAAATTACCACACCTTCAGGTTTTTCAATTAGTATCAGAACAAGATCACCAATTCAGAACTTAGTGGCAAGTTGGTGCAAATCCGGGTTTCGCAATTATGACCATAAGAGAAAAAACATCAATTATCAGGCCACCGTTGCTGGACGGTTCCAATTATCCTGCATGAAAATCACGGATAAAAGTCTTTATTCAGGCACAGGGAATAAGAGCATGAAACTCGGTGTTACATGGCTGGACACATCTGATGATTATTGATGATAAGGGCGAGACGGTTCTAAAAGATCTATCTGAATAGACAAGAGATGAAGAAGAAAGAACACTTGGAAACTCACAAGCATTGCACGCAATTTTCAGTGTTGTTGATGAAGGACGCTTCTCAATGATATCAGCCTGTGAATCGGCTAAAGAAGCGTGAGATACTTTACAGACTATTCATTAAGGGTCTAAATCTGTGATAGCATCAGAACTACAGATATTAGCTGTGAGGTTTGAAGAACTGAAGATGGATGAAAATGAGACTATTGGAGACTTTCATGAAAGATTGCAAGATATAGTAAATCAGGCACATTACTTTGGGAAGAAATATTTTAATATGAAACTAGTTAAGAAGACGTCGAGATTATACCTTCGAGATTTATTTCAAAAAGTACAACAATAAAGGAGGCCCACGACATTAATGATTTGTCATTGGAGAAGGTAATTGGAATTCTTACAAATTTCAAAATAAATATTTTAAGGGGTAAATAAGAAAGAAGCAAAGAATTGGCACTACAGGTTGAAATTGGAAAAGGTATGAATGATGTAGAAGATGAATTCGACGAAAATGAGGATATGAAGCTATTAACAGGAGAGTTTAGTAAGTGGCTAAAGAGAGTGAAAAAGGACAGACCCGAGTTTAGGCAAAACGATAGGAGGTCATCGAACAATAACTTCAAACAACAAGCCAAAACTCACAAGGGAGAAAGAAAGGTAAAGAGAATTCAATGTCATTAGTATCAAGGCTTCGGACATGTTCAAGCGGAGTGTACTAATATCTTGAAGAAGAGAAAAGGGAAATCCTATACGAGTACTTGGAGTGATAAAGAATCCAAAAGTAAAGAAGAAGTTGTGCATGATGTTGCGTTAGTTGCTTTATATAACAAAAATCCAGTTACTTACTTAACAGTAACTGAAGTCAAAAAAAGGGGGGAAATTGGAAATTTTCGATAAAAATAAAAACAACTCAGCTTAAGACCTAATATAAGATTATGACAGCGATAAAAGTGACCTAGATGATGAAAGAGAATATTTACGAGGATTATAAAGCTATGTATGAAAAATGAGTGAAAACGTGTAGAAAGAATGAAAAACTGAAGGAAGAGAATCTCCCCATGAGGAACAACATTCAAGAGTTAGAAAATAAATTGATGTTGACATCAGATGAGCTTAGTGAAGCTAAAATGAAATTGATAAGTACTGAAAAGGGATTGATAATATTGAATGGAGGCACAGAAAAACTAGAAAAGTTAATAGAAATTGGTAAGGTTAAAAGGAATCTTCAAGGCATTGGCTATAAGGGTCAGTGCTCTAAAGTGAATGAAGAAAAAAAATGAAATGTCCAAATCTTTTCGAGAAGAGGAAATATCGAGAAAGAGTTGAAGATTTATCCCCATGTGTCATTTTTGCAGAGTTATCGGGCACATAAGATTGAGATGCTACAAGATGTTACAAATTATGTTTCAAAGGGGTCAAAATAAAAAATCTAGACACTCTTCATTAAATTTCCAGCAGCAACATATGGTATCGAAACACACTTGGAAAAAAAAGTCAATTACAAGCACAAAGACATTGTGAAGGAAAAACAAAAAATTGTCTTAATTCACAGTTAGAAACTGCTTTTAAAGAAACCGGTTAGACAGAGAACAAGTCAATTACTTCAGAAGAAGAAATCGATAACAAAGATTTGTCTTCTTTAGTTTTTCTTCGAAGGGCACAAGAAGTGTGTACCTTATATTTTAAAAGTATTTTTGTGTTGTTTATATAAAAAACATAAAAAAGGATTTGTCTTCTTTAGTTTTTATTTTGTCATTGTCGTCCCATCTTTTTAGTAGTTTGCATTGTGACTTCTATTTGGCTCCACCGAAGACTCCTAAGCTCTCTCATCAGTGTGAGTGTCTCTCTCACTACACTGGCAACACTCATCTTTATTTGCTTGGGTTTATGAATTTGATCAGTCTTATGAAGATGGAATTGAAGTAAGTAGTCATATGTTGGTATGTGCATTAACTAGTGGTAATTGTCATCTTGGCGTGCTTATAATTCTTTCGCTGAACCTACTACTAATTTTTATGTTTCTTTATTCACTAAGATTGATTGTTTTGAAGGCACTCTCAGTTTTAACAATGTTTTGTTCCAAGAGGAAGACATCATATTGTTTATGTTGAATGTTCTATTCATGAGGAGATTTTAAGATATCTCCTTGATTATTAATCTTGCTTTTTAGCATCTTTTTGCCCCAAGAAAGAGAAATTTGGATAATTGTAATGTTATTTGAAACTTGATGTTTGATTAAGGGGAAGTATTTGTCATATGAATTGTGAATTTGATACTTATATATCTAATTATATTATTTATAGGGAATTTCATATTTGTGACAAACAATGCCAAAAAGAGAGAGATTGTTAGGATATATGTTATATATCTAAGTAAATAATTTTGGCATTATTTATTAATTAAAAATATAAGATATTAATTATAGTGGGATTCAAATAGATGTGGTTGTTACACTTGTAGTTGTGAAAAGATCCTACACTATATTAAAGTCTACTATCATATGGGTAATTAAATTGTTTTACTGCTGAATTTTGTGGATTTCATGGATAGAAGAAAAAGTGACGTGATTGTTGAATGTTGAAAAAGGGCTCTTGCTAGTGAATATCGTGTATGTCTCTATCCATAGAAGAAGTGTATCCTGCATGGAAGTCTTGCAATCAACAGTACAGTGAGCATTATTTACATACTTGAAAAATGCAGCTTTTGTGGTGTGGGTGTTATGTTTTCGCATATACAATGTGATTTAATGCAGTGGGCATAAATTGAAGATTAAAAAAAATACAATTGAAGTGGTGTGGTAGAGATGAATTCGGTGCTAGCTTAATAAAGAGTGCAGTAGGCGTAAAATGATTTCTAAAAAATATATAGTTAAAGTATGTGCTGTAGCGATGGAGGGCATCACCATCCACACATTTTTCCAAATTTCACTAGTGAAACTATGGTGGTGGGGTTGCTTCGCTTTTGGTGGTTTGTAGATTTGAAGCATTGAAATTGTTTTTCTAACGCCCTTTTCTTGATTGTATGGGCTGATGCCTGTGGTATTTCTTTTCTGAGGTAGTTTAATTTATCTTGTAACCCCAAAAAAAAAACCAAGTTAAATCTCGAGTCAAAAACGAGGTAAAAGAAAAACAAAGATCCAACACGCTTAAGGGTAAACAAGAACAAAAGTGAGTTGTGGCTTTGTGTGAATATTTATATGAATCAACTCATTGTTGTTGCAACGGCTTCCAAATTTATTTCAGTAAAACTGAACCTTTCAAAAAGTTGCTATTTTCTTTTATCTCAAATGTATTATTATTTTGTTCTTAGTTAATTGATCACTTGAATTGTTTATTTCGTATCTTTGCTATCAAATACTGTTGAAAAAGTTCTCTGGTGAAGTTAACACGAGTCGGTCGTATTGTTGAGTGTGAAATTATTTCACGAAAAGTAAAATTAAAAGATAATGTCAAAAGTTAAATAATATCAACTCAATAAAGCCTTGTACTTCGATAAAAGTGATTAAGCTGGATGAAAAACCCGCAAACATAAATAAAGTGTACCGAACTATGTTACCAAATTTTTAGTGTTATTTGTTATTTCATTTTTTATTATTTTTGTTTCGTTTATGCAATAAATGTCTACATTAAAATTGGAAAGTTTGTGAAACTACCACCTTTTCAGGTTTTTCAAGAACAGAATGGGATACCACCAAATGAACCCAAGCATAAGAAGATATATGCATTCACGGATGTGTACCTGTAAGTATGCTTCTAAGGTTAGACAGGACAGGAGAGATAGAAAGAAGCCAGCCGAGGCTTCCTCGAGTGGCAGTTTGTTAGTACCCTTCCTAGTAAATAGCCACTAAGGCATTCAAACACAAATGCCACATAGGCTGGAGGCTAGAAATTAGTTACAGAGAGAGAAAGTGAGAATAAGGAGAGGTTATATATAGGAGTCGGTATAGAGTGGGGGGACTATCATTGATATTCTAGAAAATACAGATTGTATTGGCCTGGATTTCCAGGAGGGGGAGCATTGCTCCAGTGTTTTTCCTATATTTTTCTATCAATATACTAGCTATAATACAATCTCTACTTCGGGTTCCTAACAATTGGTGCTTTCATTGAGAGGGAGGGGATAGAGATTGTATGCAAACCAGGATGGAGTTTAGAGTATCGGCAGTAGAGGGACTGATCAAATCGCATGACACCACCTTGAAGGAGCTTCGGTCGCAGCTTAGCTCCTTGATAGCCAGCGTGGAGACGCTGGTCAAATCTCAAAATCTGCTCCTGTTGGAGTGGAGAGATGGTTTTCAGTCTTTAATGGCCAGTAACCCGCAGAAACAGAGCATGAGAGGTGAGGGAGAACCACCGGCGACTATCCACCATACGTCCTTTTCTGCTAGTGGCGATAGACCCGCGCATCCTTCTTCGGACTCCACTGGCCATGAGAGGGCCGCCATTGGATCGCAAGAAACAAGGCAACACGCCAGTGGTCTGCAAGGTTCTGGGCAACATCGACAGGGTGACCACTGGTCATCGACGGCGACAGATCGGGCATGGGAAGGGATCGACCTCCCATCTTTCCACGGGAATGACCCATTTGCATGGGTCGCGAAATCTGAATCCTACTTTGTGATTCCTGGAATCCCTCTTGAGCTTCGACTACCCATGGTTCAGCT
>JAOQMR010000005.1:34779157-34799878 GCA_027563865.1 Erythroxylum pelleterianum | reverse complement strand
CAGGGCTTTCTTGTAAGTGCTGGTCAAAGCATTTCGAGCAATATACCACCTCTGAAGCCAATGATTCCTGAATCTGACTCTGTAGTGGGAAAAGGTGCAAGGGAGATTCTGCAGCTACTTCTTAGTGGCTCAAGTCCTGCTAGTCCTCCTCTGATTGATGTGCTGCCTTCAGCTCTTCATCATAATGATGACCACCTCTTGCTGGTCACGCGGAGTGGGGGCATGTACAGTGGATCGAGGGATGTTGAGGCCATTGCAAATGCAACCGTGAGCTTGGTTATGTGGGCAAAGCCACTAATAGAGAGTGGTAATGCAAGGAGCATTCTGGATCCAGATTTGGAAGGAAACATTGATGAGGTTCAAATGCACAGGGTGGTACTTACAGCAACATTCTGCTTCTCAAGATCTGCTAGTCGTCGTCCTACAATGATCGAGATACTGAATCTTCTAAAAAGGGCAATTCCCTTCCATCCACCTTGAGGACAAGGTGTTTTTTTTTTGAGGAGGAAGGAATTGTTAGTACCCTTCCTAGTAAATAGCCACTAAGGCATTCAAATACAAATGCCACATAGGCTGGAGGCTAGAAATTAGTTACAGAGAGAGAAAGTGAGAATAAGGAGAGGTTATATATAGGAGTCGGTATAGAGTGGGGGGACTATCATTGATATTCTAGAAAATACAGATTGTATTGGCCTGGATTTCCAGGAGGGGGAGCATTGCTCCAGTGTTTTTCCTATATTTTTCTATCAATATACTAGCTATAATACAATCTCTACTTCGGGTCCCTAACACAGTTAGACTCGATTGCTAGAGATATAATATATATGGCTGCTATTTACTATAATCTGATCTGTACTTGTATACTATATCACTGAGATTGAAGTATGTTAAGTCATATAGCTGGAGTTCACGATGTAATATTAACTGTACAGAGCCAAGTGAAGCATAAGTGGATCTTTGTGTAATTAATGAGAAATCTGAGGAAATGCATGTAATTGCTGTGTAAGTGGAAGGATATGACCATTTCTTGTGGACTTTGACCCTCCTCCTGAAAAATGAATCCAGGTTCTGCATGCAGACAGCCGATTGACCACAATGATCACAACCAGGATTATCAAAGTGTTTCCAAGAGCTTCAACCCTTTGACCTTGACGATTGACTTCGTGTGTAAGATGATGTTAGTACCTGCATGAAGAGGACATTAGTTAACTAAAATTGTTGGCTATTGACTAATCTTACCAAGTTGTGGTAATAGTTTAGGAAGTTATTCATGCAAGCAAAGGAATTGTCCAGGATTGTCGGATTTGAAGCGAAAGAGCAGGTCGTTTATGGAAGATAAAACAGGATGTCTGACTGTTAGGGCACAGGATCTGTAGAGTGCATTTCAGTACCTGAAATGTTTTTGGTCCCTTCTTAAGAAGATATCCGACACTATTCAAGTTATCCACAAATGTATCAATATCAGGCACTCTCAGATCAATCCTGTCCGCCAAACTGTAAATTTCCTGGAATACGAAAATGAATGGGGATTTATGGAGAGCTTCATATTAGGAATTATTACTAATGGGCAGAAATGGAGGGAAAAAAAATTTCGCCTACAGCGATTGAAAAGGTATCTTTCTGCTGCAACTCCGACTGCTTATTAAGAGCACTTAGGAACCTTTTTGCCTCTTTCTGTTGACTCATTCCACCACTCCGGCCAAAATCCACGCAACCATGCTCATCAACATACTTATCATAAAGTGATTCTTTCATTATTTCAACCACCTCCTGCAAACAGCGCATGTTCGAAACCAGAAGTCATGTTATATATAGATCGGAAGCAGCGCTCTTCCAAAGTACAATCCAGGAGGATGGTTAAGTGTCAAAAACTTCGAGGTTCACTAACCATTGCATCTTGGGCTGTTATTTCTTCTCTTAACTCAATGCGAGCTCTAGCTTCCGCCAACCTTACCAAACTTTCCAATTGCCTTGCTGTTATTGGTGTACCATCGGCTGATGTATTGCGGTCTCTAAGTCTTAAATAAAACTTTTGAAGTACTTCTGCCGCTGGTCTAGACATCCTTATCAACAAAGCCACTCAAGTCTCCTTATCAGTAATGGTAGTTACAAGGTGGAGATTATGCGAAATGCCAAAGAGATCAGAATTACCTGGGAAAGATGTAATTTCTTGCATAAGCAATATATTTGCGGAGAAGTGGACTTGGCAATGGAGAAAAATCAGAATCCTTCCTTGGGTCAAGTCTCAACCTTGAAACTAAAGAACAACCTATGGTTGTATCTATGCCTCCATCATTTTGTGAAGCTGCATTTTGTGTAATCAAAACACAATTATTCACAGGAAAAACTGAAATTCCTAATAACATGCATTAGTTTGCCATAATGCTTCGTTAATTCCGCTTTCCATGAGGAAATAAAACAGAAGGGGGCGGTTGGCTACCTAGACGTTGCTTTTTCGCTGCTGATGACTCTTCTCCGTATCCAGCATGAAGCTGCAAGGTTATCATAAATATTTATCCGTCAATACCTTGTTATTCCTGAGAACAAATGTCCCAATATGTAAATATCAGACAGAAGAACTTACGGACATTATGTGGTCTGAGACTCTTTTATCCAGTACTTCATCAGGTTTATCAAGTAATATAAAAACCAAATCAAATCTCGTGAGCAGAGCAGCACTCATTTTCAAATTTTCGTTTACTGTCTTCGCACGGCTGCAATTTAGATTTCATACAGCCTAAAATCAAAATTTATATTTAGAGAATAACTATTTGAGATTTCAAAATTATCAACTGTAGGAAATGATTGATATCTGCCAGTCCATGTTTTGATCGACATCGGACATTTAGTCAGCTCACACAGCTGTCAGGGACAACTGCCTTGAAACCAAATCTATGAATTTCACCTATTATTTATTATTATCAGGCAGCATTAAAGGAAATAAACACATATAAATCAAATTCAGAAATTACTTGTAATGGCCACCAACGGGGTTTGCTGCTGCTAAGATAGAAGTTCGTGCTGATAAACTTGCTAGCAGACCAGCCTTTGCAACAGATACGCATTGTTGTTCCATGGCTTCCAGAAGCGCCTGCGGTAGTCCCATGGTCAGATGAGGCAGCTCGGTTAAACAAATAAAAGAATTTGTTACCAGTCAGGTTAAACCTGATGTTCTGCAGACATTTTATCAAATTCGTCGATACAACATAATCCACCATCAGCCAGAACCATTGCACCTATTGGAAATAAACTCATCATTAATAATCTCTCTGAATATTTATAAGCTGCAAAGATAATATGTAGGAACCTTAGATTGAGCTACAAGAACCAAAGTTTTCATTAATGGACGAGCTAGTGACCATGCGAACCACACTGATAAGTTCCTTGTCTGAAATTACCTAAGTAATTATGTCTTCAATTCTTTTTTCTGTATTTTCTGTTATCATTACCAGTCTGTCAAATACGGATCTCCACTGACCACTGAACTATTGCAATCAACAATAAGATGGAAGCTTTTAAGGTCACATTATGGTTTCTCCCAAGCACGGGAGAACAGTTAACAGTCAAATTTTGCTCATCCATCCATGATCAATTCTACAGGTGTAATAACTGTTACCAGCTTGTAATAAGACAATCAATGCAGCATAATCTAAAAAGCTAATAGGAAGATGAATACCAGCCTCAAATGCATAATCACTTGTTACAGCATCCTTGACTACAGCCACAGTAAGGCCGGCATTGGTTGTGGCATTGCCACACACATAGATGCCACGAGGGGAAAAATTTGCTGCAGCCTGCAGTAACTGGCTCTTGCCTAGTCCAGGATCACCTGGAAAAGTATTAAGTTACTTTCTGCTCTCATTTGTCCCCAAAATAGGAGAAAACAAAAAAAGTTGCTAGTGCAGCAATGCAGCATGTATATTCCACTATGGCAACAATAGAATGATAGAAAGATTTGGAAAGTACCAACAATTATTACATGGATGTCTCCTCTGACAGGAACCTTGTCCTGGTCCATTGAATACTTCCGCACACCTCCAAACAATGCTAACGTCATCCCAGCTGTTAAAAGAACATGAATTGGGCACCAAATGCTTAAACAAATATAAGATACGATCACAACAAATAAGCTATAAACAATTCGAGAAAGGTAGCTTATTCATTACCATCCATGTAGTGTTCAAAAGGTATTCCAAATGCCAATTAGAAAGTTTACTACTATGAGTGAAAGAAATAGAGAATTAGAATACCATGGGCAACTGGTTAGGCACTATATTTCAAATGTTGGCAAATTTAGTATCACATGGATCATTGTTGTATATTTCCAGCCGCATCGTGTGACTATAAATTGATAAATAAAGATCTGAACATCCTTGCTTGCCAACTAAATGAAAGATGCAGTGGACTTGGAAGCCCTCAAGAGAAAGATTTACCTTTAACAAGTTCATGTCCATAGATTGATGGACATATTGATTGAAGTATCTGGCGGAAGATATCTGAACCATGTTCTTCTGAAAACTTCACAATGAATTCCAAATCCCTTGGTGAGAATGAATATAAATCAGACAATTTTGTGGCTCTGTTACTGGATGTAGAATCTTGCATATCTTCAGATGTTGATTGGGACTTGGAATTTTTTATGGAAATTACTTCAAGATACAAAAAATAAAATCCTTGGTTTTTGCTTTTTGATTTTCCTGCAAGTATAGAGAGTCCAGATAAATGTGCTAAGCAATGGTTTAATAGCTTCAAAATGTCAATGATGAATGCCGTACATACATCATTTCTCGGATAGTTTCTTGTTACTCATAGAAACATAAAGGGCCTAAAAAGTTCTAAACTATCAACTTCCCAACTTCCAAGACCATTCATTCCATTTGTAGTCACAGGTGGTATCAGGCATCAGAATGAAGTCTAAGGGTGAAAATTCAACAAGAATAACACATTAACATGGTAGACATTGTCATATGGAAAACTTTTTTTGCCTATCGTGGTAATTTTTTTCATTTAGAAAATAGAGCACTAAATGCATAGCACGTGGGTTCCTGTTGATGAACCAGTAGGGAAGATACATTGACCCGAAATACCCACATAAATTATGCTTAAGATAATGAAGCAATTTGTGTACAAGAGAGAATATGCTATATGTACCTCCTCCTATGTCCATGTAATTATTGATACTTCTTATGATTCCAGTAACAGTCACCACGTCACCAGGGATACACGCATCAACAAGATCTTCAGTTAGTTCACATTCCACAGTTCTGGGTACCCTCCCATCTTCATGATCTTCGGGCCTCAGTAACTCCTGTATTCTGGACAGATTACATTGACAGGGCAATATGTAAGTGCCAGAAAGATGTAAAAGAAAATCAGCAAATGCTGCCTTATATCATGTGCTTGCAAGAAAACCTATCCCCACATCTGGACCAAATTAAGCTTTAGAAAGATTGAAGTTTTGATTTGTACAAGACATAGAGAGACAACCTTATTTTCTGAAAATCTATGGCTACTGCAGAAGATCGAATAGGCTTGAAAGTTCTGCTCCTGCACCCATTTAAATTGCAAGCAAATGGTGGTGAAAACTTTCCATCGGGAAAAATCCGAACTATGTTGGATTTACATTTTTCACAGTCAAAAGTCATCTTGACAACCAGTGGCTTGACGGTGGTGACTTTCACAACGGTTCCCCGCACAGAAACAAGCTTTTCTGTCAGTGACAGGAGATCATGTGATTCATAGCAATCCCTCAACATGAAACAAACCGGAATGCAAAGATACATCCAAAATGTATATTCTTAGGCCAGAAAAAGCAGGAAATTTTTAGATTAAAGATGTGATACCAATATAGGCCGCTTTAAGATTCTTCAAAGCAATCATAGACTCAGGGTAGTTGTGAAGACGAACATTAATCTTCATCCCTTCATCCAATATGTTATCATTCCATTGCATCAAAAGCACCTGTTCCAATTCTGACTAATTCATTTCCTTTACTTAAAAAAAGGCAACAGAAACAAAATTTCAACTAAACATTCCATCATTTCTGCTCTGTACCTTGTGAACTGCAGCACCCATGCAAGAAAGAGCCATTTTAGGCTTGTCTGCTAAAGCCGCATAAAATTCATCAACATCACACACTTTCCGAAACTGTTGAAAGTCCACCGGCAAAACGAATATGCTACTCTCACGCTTCACCTAATCATATAATAATAATAATCGTTACCTCTCTCTGCTCAATCCCTCTCTAAATCATCTCATAAACACCATAAGGCTAAATATTTCGAAACTAAACATTAAAAAAGAAACAAATCGATTACTCAGTAAGTCATGCCCTAACTAGAGAAGCAAAGACGAAACCTGAGAACAGAAATCTCCGCCAGGAGGAGTAGAGAAGAAGTTAATCAAATGCGACGTAAGCATAAGCTGGTACTCATCGACGACAAAGTCGTTTTCTGGGAAGTATGTCTCCAAAATCTTCACCACATCGGTGCCGACGGTCATCGGACTGTGGTACTTCATCGTTTCCATTCTCCAGAATTTTTAATTTTCACTTCCCTCTATTTAATCCTTCTGGTTTTGGCGGGAGAGAGGAGACAATCAAAACGCGAACGACGACATCGTTTGAAGAGGAAAACACTTGGAGACCTAATAGATCACAACATTACAACTGGTTTGAGGAGTGAGCCGTCGGATGCAATCCACGTGTAAATACTGATATCTAGCCGTACAAGTCATTATCTGAACTGGAAACCAAATACTGATATCTGGCCGTACACGTCATTATCTGAACTGGAAACCAATTTCCATACGACACAGTACTCCGCTTAAAACTCCTCAACGCTCTAATCACTCTTAATCCTATACATTTCTCATCACTCCCTCAACTAGCTCTCTCTACAGAAATCGTTTTCAATATAGTAATAAAAAGGTATTTTTCCGTTCTCTGTTTCTGATTTATTGAAATTGAATACGGTTTATTTTGGCAGGAGTGACCCTTTTTTTGGGGGTAAATTATCAATGTTTTGATGATACATATGTATGTGTTTCTAGGGTTGATTCATGTCTATGAATTTTGACCAAATCGATCTTAATTCCGACGCCGTTCCGGCTGAACAATGGAATGATGTTAGTGGGGTTGATGCCTGTGGTTCTAAAACCCTAATCAATCCTGTTAATGTTAAAGGTCAAACTCGGGAGTCTGTTGATGGCAACGTTGGAGGGGTTAATGGAGAAAAGGTTAATTTAGACGAGAAAATTTGGGGGAATGAAGCCGAAACTGGAGCTGTTGGTGTGGCGGAAATGAGGATGGAGGATGGTGATGTTGCTGAGAGTTCAAGGTCCGTGCTTGGTGATGGAAGCCATCCAGGGGACGCGGGTTCTTCTGGTTTGGTGCCTGGCATTGTCGATGTGGAAGTGAAATTAGCTAGTGGTAGTGATTTTCAGGATCAAAGAGATTGTGATCGGGTCGAGGTGGAGGTAGTTTCACATGAGAATAAGGTTCGTGAAATGGAAATTGATGAAGCCAAGACCAATAAAGTTGAAATCAATGGTGATGATGTTATTGATGAAATGATTTATGGGAGAAGTGACAATAATGGGAGCAGAAGAGACAGTAATATTACAGGGGCTATAATTGAAAAGGCAGCAATCTCAAAGATGGAGGTAGGTGTTGGTGATCTGGTATGGGGCAAAGTGAGGAGCCATCCTTGGTGGCCTGGCCAAATAATTGATCCTTCTACTTGTTCAGATCAGGCGAAGAAGTATTTCAAAAGGGATGGCTATTTAATCGCATATTTTGGGGACCAAACCTTTGCTTGGAATGACGAGTCTATGATAAAGCCTTTCAGGTCCCATTTTTCTCAAATGGAAAAACAGAGTAATACTGAGGATTTTTCTTATGCTGTTGAGTGTGCTTTGGATGAGGTTGCTAGACGGGTGGAGTATGGATTAGCCTGTCCTTGCATGCCTAACTATAGCAAGATCAAAACACAGTCTATTATCAATGCTGGAGTACGGGAAGAATATAGTAGAAAGGATGGAGGGGATAGTTTCTCTACTGCAGATACTTTTGAACCTAAGACTTTTGTTGAGTATGTCAAAGCATTTGGCCAGTTGCCTTTTGGTGGAGTGGAGAGACTTGAACTTTTGTCTGTAGAAGCCCAACTTCTGGCATTCAACCATTGGAGAGGTTATTCTGACCCACCTCAATTGCAAATCCTTGGAGCCATATTGGAGAGCGATACAGAGGTCCCATCATTTGAAGAAGTAACGGATGATAGTGAAGAAGTAATGCTTGATTCTAATGTGAGTGAAAATGAAGTTTCGGAAGTTAAAATGGTTGAGTTTGTGGTGTCTGGAAAGGGTAAATCAAAGAGTCAATATAGCCTGTCTAAGAAACGTAAGCATTTCTTTGGACTTGGTGATCATTCTGTCAAGAAAGAGAAAAGTTTGGCTGACCTGATGGCCGAGAGACGATCATCTCTTCCTAATGGTAAAAGTGGGTTGGTTGGTAAAGGTAAAAAGAAGTCAGTTTGTGTGTCCTATGGTAAGAAACGAAAGGGCGTTGATTCTTCTGATCCATCAGCCGTAGAACACACCAAAAGTTCTTCAACATCAGGTCTTGACACAAATCATTACCAGCCCGAAAGTTCTTCAACATCTGGTGTTGACTCAAATTATTCCCAGCTGAAGAAAACCTATAGAGTCGGTGATAGCATCCTCAGGGTTGCATCTCAAATGAATGGGCAGACACCAATACTAAAATCAGATAAAGGAACCTCCAAAAAACTGTCAGCACAGAGCGAAAGCAAAGATAAGTCTATCTGTGTAAAATCTCAAGGCAAGAAGCTGTTCTCCATGGAGGATTCTTCAACTGAGGACATGGTCTTACGTCTTTCCCTTGCTGCCAAGGATCCCATGAAGGGATTTAGTTCCTTTGAACCGATGACGAGCTTCTTTACTGCATTCAGGACTTCTGTTTGCCCGGATCATCTCAGCGAGCAGCAGCTTACAGAGCCTATAATGGAACATAGACTCGATGATGAATCTGAGAAAGAATCAGTGAAGCTTGAAACGGAAACAAATGTGTCTGAGCCTATGAAAGATTCCTATTTGGCAGATACGGTTGTCCAAAACAATCCTGGAGAATCATCTTCCCTTGAGAATGAAAAAGAAACCGTAGAGATTCTGCCCAATAATGCCATTGAAAAAGACCCCACTGCTGAGCCAGAATCACTTGTTCAATGTGGTACCAACTTGGATATAGAACAGCAAAGTGATGTTGAGTCTCTTGATATGGAAGCACTGGACACGGTATATGACTTGGAAGAAGATAGCGATTTCGATTCGACTCCAACAGCTTTGATATTGAAGTTCACAAACTTGGATTCCGTCCCTTCAAAAACTAACTTGAACAAGATATTTAGCCGTTTTGGACTTCTCATGGAATCAGAAACAGAAGTGCTGAAGAAGAGCAGTCGGGCTAAAGTAGTTTTCCGTAAACAGGCTGACGCAGAAGCAGCTTTCAGCAGTGCTGGTAAATACAGAATATTTGGACCTTCACTGGTGAGTTACCGCCTGAAGTATATGCCTTTAATGCAAAGCAGAAAAGATGCAGCAAATGCAACTTAATGGTGAACTCTTAACGGATTTGAACACCTAAAGTCCCGTCAGTACTATATCTTGTCTGCCCGTCCTGTTTTAGATTTATGTCTAGAGAGAAACAACACGAGTAGTTTGACTAGATATAGTTTGCACAAAGGATAGGAATTAATAGTTACGTAAAATTTTGATCTTATGTAATGTTAGGGTATGGACTTGTAAGAACTCTATTTTGTTTGCAGGAAATGAAATTTGTTACTATCAAGTCCTAATCTTTCAGTCATCCGTATCAGATGAAAAATTGTCATGGAGCAGCCGGACTGTAAGCTGGTTTTCTAATAATAAATTTTCGGATTTTTGTATGTTCTGCTCCTACAAAATTGCTTATATGAGTTACCTTTTTCTATCATAAGAACAAAACAGAATAAGTTTGGAATTTAATTTGATAAGACGTACAATACTTTGAACTTTTCTTTCAACAAAAACACATTTTAAAGAATGATAATTCTAATCGGATCAAGGAAATACCAACTCTTATCCGATTAAAGAATCCTAGTTCTACCCGGATTAAGGAAACCTAATTCATTATATGTAAACGTTCTTCAAGAATCTCATGAACTGATCTAACCCCTCCAGTCAATTTCTCTTTGACGACGATGGAAAATAATAACCTCCTATCTAATAGCATCATCAACAGGAATAACATGAGCAATGACCACACTGGTCAGGACCTCAGAAAGTTACCACCTGGTTATCGGTGGCTTCCTACCGACGAAGAGTTGCTTGATTTCTTGTATAAACAGGTCAATATCATACCAATGCCCTTCCATAGAATCCACGTGGTTGATATCTACCGTTTTCATCCTCAAGAACTAACAGGTTTATACATACCACTTCACTATTTAAAGTTCCAAGTCTCCTCGTTTATGTAACTTAGTGCATGTTACTATGAGCAGATATGTATAAAAGGGTAAGAGAGCATGACTGGTTCTTCTTCACATCCAGATATCGATTGTACCCTGATGGGAACCCACCATATCGACCAGCTGGCGATGGATACTGGATATCTACTGGGATTGACATGTCTATTCCATGTGACAGAGCCATTCCTATAGGCTACAGGAAATCGCTGAATTATTATGAAGGAAAACACCCTAATGAAACCAAAACTATGTGGAAGATGCACGAGTATACTTTGTTTGCTCCATCCTCTAGCACAACAGCTGGTGAAGACCAGACGAAGGTACGTAGAGCTGTATATTATAATTATCCAAAATCCACGATTGTTATTCTTTAAATTAATATTGATTAAAAAAATAACTCGGTTTAATTATAAATATCTTAAATATTCTAATTTTTCGATTTAGTTTTCAACTTTTCATTTTGATTTATTATTGTTAAAAATCAATTAATAAGTTCTTATAAATTAAAATAAATAAATAAAATTGTATTTAATGATTTCTTTTTTAATTAACTTTAAATTATAAGTGAGAACAATATTTTTCAATCATATTTTAAGTTCTTTAATTTTATTTAATTTTTAATCGACTTTATAACAATTTAATACCAATTGAAACGTTTAAATCTTAAATTTATTTTACCTTTTAATTAGTTGTTTGAAAGATGATGAATTGAATTTAATTAATTCACCTGTTCGGAACAAGAAAAGTCATGAATTGAATTTACATGTGGGTTTAAAACCAACTCTCATTGTAAACTCAATTTACGGTATAATTCAAGTTAATTCAATCCCAAAGGCTGCATCTCTTCTTTTTTAATGTTAAAACCCAATAATACCCGCGACTTTTCCATGCAATTGCCCTGTTGAAACTGATTCTTTGCTTTCATCTGCTATTCAACGTCAAGGAACTGAAACATTGGAGGACATTTGCCTCCTCTTCGTTGACAGCGTGGCACTTTATTAAAAAAATAATTACACTATTAGAAGTTTTTTTAGCAAGAGCATGAAATTCCTCTTTCTTCAACAAATTCTTAAAATTTTTAATTTCTAAATTTTTGTACTTTACTTTACATAACAATTTAACTTTACTTTAATTTAAATTGAGTTCAATTAGTTTAGGTCGAATTCAATAATTATGGGTCCATTTATTTATAGTTATATTTTAATTTTAATTTTCTGTTTTTCTTTTCATTTTTAATAATGAACTTTTTTATGATATTATTTATAATGAAATAGATGTTTATAAGTTGCTCTATGTAATTATGAATGTTTATTATTTAATAAGATTATTTTTTAGTCAATGATAAATGTGTCATATGAAATAATTGAGTTCATTTTGATTGTGTTCCAAACAGTATAATTGAATTCAATTTTAATACTACTGTATTTGTTCCAAACAGTGTAAATTAAATTCAATTCAATCTTATTAATGTAATTGAATTCAATTCGTCAATGAATTTAATTCGAAAGTTTCCAAAGACCCCCTAAAACATTGCTTTGGATATGTATTAAATTAATTGTCAATTAATCATAATTGACTTTCATATTATTTTTCTGCCTTTCTCTCTTCTTTTTTACACGACAGATGAATGATTGGGTGCTATGTAAAATATATAATAGCACAAGCAAGAGCAACCCAGACGAAGATGAAAATGAAGAGATTTTAGAAGAAGAATTCGATGATGAAGAAGATTTACCAGAATTTCATCATTACTCGAACAATGTTGGTCAATTTTAGAGCAGTCATTATATTATTTTTATATTTCAGCTGGAATGGTTTACCAATAACTAGATTCCAAAGTTTTGTTTTGGTTTAATAAGTATTCATATGACACGTACTCTTGTGTCATGTGATATAATTGCAATATTGTTATATGAATTTTATGGTGAATAAATCCAAGGCTTGGTCCTCTATATTAGTGAAATAGTTTTTTTTTTGAATCAGAAGAATTCACAGTCCTTATTTTTTAGATACGCACTGAGTAAACCTTCGGATTAACGCAATAGTCTGCAAATCATATCAACCGAGTACTCCACACTAAGCAAGCCATGTACGATAGGTTCGATCTAGAGAGCGTGGATAGGAAAATTTGAACACATAACTTTTTGGCCTCATGCCCTCCTACTAATAAATTAATTTGAAGTAATAAATCTACAGAGATACTTTTCAGTTTTCTTTATTTATTGTTTGTATTTTGTATTTTGAGAACTTATAGTCAGCATTTTAAATATATTTTATAACTTGAAAAAAAAATATAGGTATCATGGTTTTTGGCCTTATTTGACGGTCAACAGAGAACATTAGCTGTTAACTGATTCGATTAGCAGTTAACTAATTGCGGATTAATATAACCGATTTGACCAGCGGATAACATCAACTGTTTATTTAAAGATGTTTGATAAAATTAACTGTTTAATATTAGATGTTTATATGTAAAATGACTTATGCAAACATGACTTAAAAAAAACTTATAAGTACGTGCGTATTATATTATATTTGAGTATTTCCTTGAATATTTTCATAATAATTTAAATAGAACAAGATAATCAACACATTTAAATCAAAAAATTCAAAAAAAAACAAGATATTTGATAAAATTAACTATTTAATATTAGATGTTTATATGTAAAATGACTTTATGCAGACGTGACTTTAAAAAAACTTATAAGTACGTGAGTATTATATTATATTTGAATATTTTCATAAGAATTTAAATAAAACAAGACAAGTCAATACATTTAAAGCAAAAAATTAAAAAACGACAAAAATCAAATATGCGGGTAAAAAGGGGGAACGACAAACTTATTATTTATATCTCTATCTCTATCTCTTTCCCTCTTTGTCTCTCCTCTATAATTATCAGCAGTTTTACATGGTCAAACAAGCCAAAAAAATAGCTGATTATCCATTTACCAAACAAAGATTTTATCTTTGAAATGAATAAATTCAATATATGAGCAAGTAAATGATCCTCACTGAAACGACTATATAACAATTATCTCTTATTTGTCCTTATAAGTTTGAATTTCAGTATATAAAATAAGCTTTAAAATTCAAAATAAATAATTATCATTTGAATTTCAGTATATTGAATAAGTTTTAAATTTCAAAATAAATAATTATCATATTAAGATTGGAACACAGAAAAACTTTGAAATTCAAAATGAATAATTGTGGTTATTAATCTATAAATAACCATTTCAATGATACATATCTATTATCCTATATTTATATATAGGATCTAGTTTCTCTTTGACTATAATTAATTACGTTCAATTCAAAGAAAAAAAGTGTTTTATATATATCGCAAATGCAGATATCACAAATATTAGGCAAACAAGGTATAAACTGGATTTTTATATTCATATGCAGAAATTACAAATGAAATCCAGAAATCACAAGCTTAGAATACACTGCAGAAATTACACGGCCACACATAGAACCAAGGCTCCTGTTAGACCACTAAATTCTAATAGTAGAATCGTGTAGGCATTAGCGAGTTTTGAGTAATGTTTGATATTTGGGACAACATAATAAAGCAAAGATTTGCGAGTAGGTAAAGAAAACGAGCATCGTCAATGAGTTGGCATGCATTGGTGCACATTGACAAAAATCTTCAATAAGATGTAAGATTCGAGTGTTAGACTAAAAGATAACTTGAGGTGAACTTTGGGTTGAGTGTTAGCTTAATCACACGCATGAGGGAGACATGTGAGAGCTCTAAAGACTTAATGTATGTTCAAATAGACAAAAAGAGTTCTAAAAACTTAATATGTGCTCAAACAGACGGACTATAACTACTAGACTTGACATGGGTACTAGTGTGCTATGAAAAGATTTTAGGCTTGGATGACTCGTGACAAAGATCTTAGATGACGTAGAGGATAAGATCACATTAAATATATAAAAACTCTAAAAGACAAAGACGGAGGATAGAAGATAATAAAATTCTGTTTTGGATATGGATGTATCAGTTAAATGTAATATGGGTGTTTTGTTTTATCCAATTGGTTAGCGAGATGTAATTTGATAAAAATAAAAGTGATCAAATTAGCTTGGTTCAATTAAGTTTTTAAATTGTAAAGTCACTAAGTGCCTAGGAAAAAGATTTGCGAGTAGGTAAGGTGTTAGGATATATGTTATATATCTAAGTATTTAGTTTTGACATCTTATTTATTAATTGGACATATAAGATATTAATTGGATAATAACTTAGATTAAAAAATATATTGGTGATAATCTTCTAGTTGTGATAGAATCTATCTTTAATTAATATGCATCTTGACAAGAAGTATGATAGATTATGTTGGTGATGTAGAGTGGAATACTGCTGGATTTTTGGGATAATGATTTAAGTGTAATAGGACTTTAGCTTATGTTGGAGTATATATACATTATGATTGTGGTGTATTACGCGTGAGAGTCAAGGTTTACTGCATAAATTTTCACAGGTGTGGACAAGGGTTTTCGTATGGTTTTTTGGTCTTGTCGTGAGGTCTTTGTTGTGGGTGAGGTAAATAGGTGTACTGTTGCAAATTTCTCTGTTATGACACTTGCGTGACTTCAGCTGGGTTAATGGTGAATTGATTTTGAGTATGTGAAGATTACATGAGTGAGTGGGATGAATGGTAGTGTGTGAACTGTGAAATCTGCAGTTTGGTGTGTGCGTGACTCTATGCTCTTTCGTATTTCGTTTACTGCATGATTTCTGGAATTTTGAGCTGTGTTTGTTTAATTTTCTGGATTGATTTCATAGAGATTGAATCCTGATTTGGTGCTGTAATTTCTGGCAAGGTTTTCATGACTTTATTGGAAAGTTTATTGTTGACAATGTGTGTGATTAGGTAGCTGCGTTTTTCTTCTATTTTGAGAGACCATTGAGAGCTTCTTTGGTGTCTAGTATGAAGATTTTGACTGTTGGTTTTTCTATGGTGTTTACATGATTTTATTGGGTTGTTCATCGTTGATGAAGTGATAATTTTGTGGTTGTGGTTTTTGGTGTTGGTGTGCAAAAATTCTAGAAGTTATCGTTCCTTTTTGCTGCTATCTTTGTTGTTGGTTTTGTGCGAAAAACTTCAACGGTTGTCGCGGTTGTTACAATTGGATTAATGTTTCAGTGAAAAAACATTGTTGATTTGAGACGTTGTTGTGGCTATTGTATGTAGAATTTTTAGTGAAGATATTGAAGCCTTACAGCAGATCTTTCGATGAACAACTTTCCGTTCTTTCGTTGATGAAGCAACATATTTAGGGGAATTGATTTTTATCTCAAGTGTTGTCTTTGTTTATGTTGGTTATTGTTTAATCACTTGAGTTGTTTTTTTGCATCTTTATTATCAAATACTGTTAAGAAAATTCTCTCTTGAGGTTAACACAAGTCGGTCGTGTTATTAGGTGTGAACAAACTTTCACGCGAAATGAGGTAGAAAGATAGTGTCAAGAGTTGAGTGGTGTCAGTTCCCTAAAGCTTTGAATAAATCTATTGTACTTTGATTAAAGTGATTAAGCTGTGTGAGAACCCACAAACGTAGGCAATATGTGTTGAACTACGTTACTAAATTTCTGGTGTATTTTATTATTTCTCTTTTGATTACTTTTGTTTTTGTTTATAGTAGAGACGTCCAAGATAAAATTGGAAAGTTTGCGAAACTACTACTCCTCCGATTTTTCAAAAGACAATAAGAGTATTCATTCCTTTGTATACATTTTAAAAAGTAATAATTGTTAGTTTTTACCTTTTAACTCCTGTGTGTTTATTGTTGCATTTGTTATTCAAAGAATGCTGAGTCTTATTTAAATGTATCTAAGCAAAACTGTTGTGTAAAAGAATAGACGCAACTTCGGTATACTAGTAACGGCTACCATAAACTCTGCCAATCATGGGCTTGAACCCAACGATTATCCACGGCGTTGAGCGACACCATCGGAGCCTGGCATTGAGAGGTAGTTGGGTCGTCGGCAGTCTAGTGTTGAATCGCCTGAGTTGTCGTCAACGGATATGGCGTTGAGCGTGTGTGTGAGCAAGATGGTGATGGCCGTGAATCCTTCACTGCATTGCCATTGTTCTGCCGTTTTTCACCGCCCTACTTGTCAGTGTCGTCATCTTCTTGCTAACGCCATCTATCACTCTCCTTCTCATCGTTTAGTTGTTCATAATGTCTCGCTAGTGGTGGAGCCGATAGCGGTCTGCCGGTGTATAAGTTAAATAGTCGTCGTCATCAAATGGGGTGAGAATAACGAAATAAATAATTGTTTGATTGTTTAATTTCTGTTGTTTGGGTGGAAAGCAGCAAGAGTAATTACATAGAAGTTGATGAATGAAAAGCAGTGACTATTATCATTTCATGAAAACCTTTACAAGAGGCTGGTCTGTACATTGTACAATACAATACAAAATTACAAGTATAGTTTGTTCCTAAAGCTTTGACGACCACTTCCAAATACTCACAGCACCTGTCCCATCACCAGTGAAGAATGAGCCATCGGGACCACCCTGCATAGCTCTAACTTCTCTTTTTACAAATATCTTTCCCTTCTCAGTGAACGAAAGTAATTCATACAGTCGAACAATCTTGTCCTTACAAGAACAGAACAATATTGGCTTGCCTTCATCGTTTAGCATTCCAAAAATACTTGCAATTCCTTGACCTTCTTTGTGCGTGTAAACTGTTTCCAAGTTACCGGCATGCGACATTCCCCATACTCGGACACAACCATCTAGTCAAGAGCTTAATAGAAAAGAAGACCAGCAGATAAGCGAAGTGACTGTATCTTCATGCCCTGTAAGCGTCTCCATGCACACAAAATTTTCAAGATCCCACATTCTAACTGTACCATCCGTTGAACCTGAGAATAACTCTCCTGCTCCTACCGTCAAGCACTCAACTGGTCCGGTGTTGAAAACTTGATCGCTTTCTAAACTCAACTTCTATGAGTAGATAGAACCATCATTTGCTCCTGCAAATAAAGTATCCTCGTGGGTAGCCAATGAATAAACTTGACCCCCTGCTACGTCAAGGCAGAATTGCTTGACTTCTCTAATTTTTCACGCTTTTACCATATTTGTCATACCAGCAAACACCCAACAATCGTCTCTATATAAACATCCGATTTCTGTTCCTTTATTCAACGCATTTATGCACTTCCCACTGTCAAAATCCCAAACCCTCATTGTCCCATCAGGGAGTTCTATGCCTACAACTTCCTTATACCCTTCAAGCCTAGCAAACAACGAAAACTTGTTGTCACTCTGACACCAAGAATGCAAGAACTTACAATTGTTTCCACGACTGCAGCTTCCTAAAGCCCAATAGTGACAAACAATTTGCTGACACTTTTCCGCATCATCAACTTGATCATGTCGGATGGCGGTGGTGTTCTTGGCAAACTCCGTCTCCGGCTCCGCGTACAAAAATTTGCATGGATTGCGATTACACTTTCCAGCCCTCCAGTAGACACAAAGTCGAGGTTTCACAGCTTTCATTACGCCACATGGATTATGGAAGTGTGGCCTCTTTGTCTGCCTATGATAAACCATAGCCATAATGACAACCAAGAGTGGCGTTGCAGAGGAGTAGCTGGTGTATACATATATACACCTGTAACAGAGGTCCTATTTCAATTAGGATATTGTCTTTCCTGTTCTAATTGGAATACTATATTCCCTATTCTAGATACTATCTTTATTTCTTGATTTAATTGACATATTACTTTTTCCTATTCTAAATGGTATATTGTTTTCCCTATTTTAAATGGTATATTATTGTTCTTAATTAATAAAACGTGGTCTAATTTTTATCCTTTGGTTTTTATACTACAAATAATAATTATATAATTATATAAATTGTTCTTTCACTTACAAAATTATTATCATATCAATGTATCAAAATTACTAATTTAGCTCATTGATAAAGAATGCTACAAGGCACCTATCATCACACAAGAAGATGAAGCGTTATGGTGAATTTAACTAAAAATAGAAAGAAAGCCTTAAAATTGAGTAGAATCTAAAACGAGCTAGAAATCTTTTTGAAGTTTTTCTGCGAAGAATTCAAAGAAATAGAAAACTCACTGAAGGTACTAGGCTGAAGAGAAGAAGGATACTTATAGGCAGAACAAGTAAGAAGAATACTTATAGGCTGAAAAAGTATCTGGCGGCCAAGGTGAGTGTTGACGGAGGAGTGTAGATAGTGCCACTGTATGTGGTTGAACCTTTATCTTACACGATATAATTTTTTATTCCCATAATTTCATAGAATTTGTTTTTTTAATGCTTCTAGTTACAAATAAGGACTTTTGGAAGACCTGCATAAAGTATAATTGTCTATTTATAAACATTATTTAGCTGACAAATTGGCACAAAAACCATTCACTATGGCATAAATAGTCCTTAAGATATTACAATTAATTTATTAAGATATTCATGGCTTGAGAGCAAGGCATGAAGGTACTTATTTCACCATCATCACACCTAATCTGAAGTCCCGCATTAAAGTAGGGTTTGAGAAGATCTGATAGTACACAGCCTTACCCCTATATAATAGAAAGACTGTTTCCGATAAAGGTACTTATTTCACCAACTTTATAAATAATTGTACTTGTATAGTTATATTTATTTAATTTCTCAAAATTTGAGTGATTATATTGTTTCCAAAAATATATGAATTTAGTTAATAATTAGTTAGATAAAGCAGATAACGACTTTAAGAAATGATTAGAGATAAAAAGTGCTTATTTGATCCATTCAAGAAGTTACGTGATAAAAAAGTAATAGATAGACAATTGACTATTTCACGAATCCATCAACAAAATGGAGTCGTTTTGGGAAAATTAAGTTTATGATGGAACAAGCATATTTGTCTATCACTTATTGAGTGATGTGTTATTGATGACCAAATATGTACTTGATCGAGTAGTTATCAAATCAATTATTAAAACACAATATTAGTTTATACACCTAATTTATCATATTTTAATTCTAAAGGATGTGTTATCTACATTCACAATCCTTCTCTTTAAGTATGAAAAATTAGGTCCCAAAGGAAAGAATGGCATCTTTAAAAGCAAGATTATACTCCTATACCTATATTTATTTGATTTCTCAAAGTTCAAAGAATTATATTGTTTCCAAAAGTATATGACTTTAGTTAAGAATCACTTGGATAAAGCAGAAGACGACTTTAAGAAATAATCAAAGAAAAGAGTGCCTATTTGATCCATTCAAGAAGTTGTGTGATAAAAAAAGAATAGATAGACAATTGACTATTATACGAATCCACCAACAAATGGTATAGCATAGAGGAAAAATAGAGCTCTTCTTAGTTAAATTAAGTTTATGATGGAAAAACCATATTTACGTATCGCCTATTAGGTCACGTGTTATTGATGACCAAATATGTACTTAATTGATTACTTATCAAATCAGTTATTTTTTTTAGGGGAATATATCAAATTCATTACTCAAAGAAAGAACGAATACAATCAGGAATAAAGGTGAAAGACATAAAAGGACCAAATGAAATCGAATTCCTAGCTAAACGATGAGCAACACAATTACTAGACCTACGGATCCAACAGACATGAACATCTGGTCTAGTATAGAGAAGGGCCTTACATTCTTCGACAAGCAAGCCGAATTCAGATAAATCATCTCATTCCGAGTCATTAAGAGCACGCGAGAGAGCTTGGGCGTCAGTGAAGAGAACACCACTTCCAAACTGATTGGTGACAATCCACTGCAAGGCTGTCCGAACAGCAACAGCCTCAGCAATGTTGGCAGCGAAAAGGCCCTCGTGACATGATGTTAGCCCCAGAATTTTTTTTTTAATGATTATTAAACATGATTAGTGAATTTAAAGCATTAATACACTTGATTAATGAAAATTTAATGCATGAATGAATAAGATTAAGCATGATAGTCTTAAATGATGATCAAATGACATGAGTTAATGAATAAATAAATTAAATGACTATGTATTAAATGTGATATAAATGAGCTAGATGATATGAATAAATGAAATCTATATGTTAGATGCATTTAATAAGTTAGGTATGGGAATAAATGAGATTTAAGGTGATAGTTGGTATAATCATGTTAGTTGGGCTTTGGGCCCAAATGAAATAAAGAGAAGAACAATGAATTGGGCCCAAATAAAATGAA
>JAOQMR010000005.1:34712376-34763060 GCA_027563865.1 Erythroxylum pelleterianum | reverse complement strand
CCTTCTATCAACCAAAATTCGCCTAATAAATTGATCCAGGTAAAGTCCATAGAAAACGCTAAAAGTGGAACCATCCTCGAAGCTTACCACATTTCATTCGAATTAACCCCTAGAAATATTCGCAATTTTCTTTAGCTTTAATTTTGTTATTTTTGATAGTTAAATTTCTTATTTTAATTCCCCATTCTTACCAAATTGTTTAGTCCAATTAATTGAGTGGTCCAAGCCTAGTACTTACATAATTACTCCCTGTGGGACAATATTATACTATATTACTTGAGACCCGTGAACTTGCGGAATTGCATCAATAAACTGTATTGATGTAGGTTGAATCAGATAATGGTGTCTTCACCAAAGTTGTAGTTCATTCTCTTAGCTTTCAATCGGTACTAAGTTTGTAATTTTTGGATAGCTAAGCTGAAAGATTTGAGTTATACAATTCGAGGGTATGATCATGTACTAGCCAAATGTTCAAATATACATAGTCTATGGTATTGTGAGCATAACTTATAGAATACTGAATCAAATTAGATGATCATGGAGTCATTAGAAACTTAAGACATGGGTGAACAATTTTTCAGAAGAAAGTGTTGCCTAATTTTGTCATTTACCCTATCAGTTTAATTATGCAAAGTTGACCCGAAATTATGTGGGTAGAAAATCTAAAATGGTCAATTAAGTTATGAAATTGATTTCACATTGTTTTATTTTGTTCCAAATTATAAGTACAAACGATATTTATGAGGGCTTTGATACCTGATCGATTTGATGATGAGAATTACAATAAGATACCCAAAATTGTCATTGAACATGCATTGTGCATATTTTATATAAGTACATGTGCATAAATGAATGCTTATACATTTGTGCAAAAATGTGATATTTGTAAATGTGTTGTGTATGTTATAGAGAAGCATGTCGAATGCCAGTCAGACATTGCCGAACCATCCAAGCAATAGCTTCTTGGAGCGTACTGTGAGTCAACCTAGACGAATTTCCTAGGATTGATTTGATTTGATTAGTTAAGCTTCCAATTATTGAACTGTTACGATTTATTTCTGAATTCCAAATTTAACGTCCGAGGAGTATATATTTGGGACTGTATTGGAAATGCTCTGATTTATTTGTCAATTCTGATTGTATTATGCTATGTGAATTCTCAACAAAAGTTGAATGCCAGACTTAGGTCCGATGATTGTGAAATTTTGACTGTGCTTTATAAATGATTATGATACATGATAAATTCTGAATTGATGCATTTCATAAAATGCATGCTCAAATAAAGGCGTTGTGACCGGAGTAGCCACTATGAAAGCGCTTGCACATAGAGCTTTTCTATGTGATATATGATTCTGCACGTAGAGCTATGCTCCGTGATATATGTTTCTAACTGAGCCCAATGGGCCAGTATTTGTATATGTGATAGGCACTCGGTCACAACAATAATAACGAATATGGAGTCTCATATCCATCTGTATTTGTTTATATATGATCTGATTCACAATGATTAAATGATGTGCCACGATAGTGTGAGTATTTGGCATATACATGCTCTGTATGAATAATTGCGAAATATGTTATTTGTGTATGTGAATCCAGTGAAATCATCAATGATGGTTCACTCATTCATTTTACAAAACTCATAAAAATTGTAACGTGATTTTTCAGGTTCCAAGAAATTATTCAGTTAGGCTAATTGGAATATAGCCACTGAGATCAGATATAGATTAAGGGTTGGGATCAATTTGCACCTGTATATGTCTTCAGTGATTTTGTTTTTGAATTTTGTTCCGCAAGAATTGTACAAGTGTATGTGAATGATTTGGTAATGAAATGACATTATAATTGCAAGTGTTATGTATCTGAAATGGGCCCAAGTGGCTGTTAAATACTAATGTTTGTAACAATTATAACTTGTGAATAGAAATGTTTTTTTTTAATAAAGTGGGCCTGATTTGATTAATGATTTCTGCATACATTTTGTATTGAGTTTTGATTGAATGATTGTTCTAGCATGTCACCCTTGCTGGGTAGTACTCGAATATCACCTTCGATGTCAGGTACGTATCTTCGGAGGGTGGGGTGCTACAGTTTAAGACCAAGAAAAACACATATGGTAAAGTTAAGCGATTTAAGGTTCGGTTGGTTGCCAGAGGAGTTACTCAGAGAAAAGAGATTGACTTTAATATTACCTTCTCTCCCGTATTCTATAAGGATGGATTCAGAGTGATCATGACAATGGTAACTCATTGTAGTATAAAGCTACATCATATGGATATTAAAACTGCTTTCCTGAATGGTGACCATTGTGAGGAGGTCTATATGGATCATCCTGAAGGATTTCAGCATCAAGAAAAGTCTGAAAAGGTTTGCAAATTAAGAAAATCATTATACGATTTGAAACAAGCTTCTAGGCAGTAATACCTTAAGTTTGATGAGGTTGTGACCTCTTTCTGCTTTGTGGAAAATAAACTTGAAAGATGCTTATACTACAAGGTTAGGGGGAGCAAAGTTATCTTCCTATTATTGTATGTAGATGATATCTTACTTGCATCAAATGATTGATCATATTTCATGGTGAAGCAACTTTTGGCTAAGCATTTTGCCTTGAAAGACCTTGATGAAGCATCTTTTGTCCTAGGTATTTAGATTCACTGGGACAAATTTCAACACTCCTTAGGCCTCTCGCATAGTGCATCATTGAGCGATTATTGCAAAGGTTTAACATGGCTGATTGTAAATCTGTTGTAGCACTTATCTCTCATGGTGAGAGATTATCTTTGGCACAATGTCTAAAGAATGAGGTAGAGAGAGAGGTTATGAAAAATGTGTCTTATTTTAGTGCAGTTAGTAGCCTGATGTATTCCTAAGTGTGAACTAGATCGAAAATTACATTTTTGTTGGACTATTGGGTAGATATCCATATCCAACTAACCTAGGAATAGACCACTGGAATGCAATTAAATTAGTGTTGAGATATTTAAAGAGAACTAAGGATTATATGTTGACATTTAGAGAGGTTAACAATTTAAACCTCGTGGGGTATACAGATTCGGATTTTGTTATGTATCCAGACGATAAAAAGTCCACTTTAGGTTACATCTTCATGTTAGCAGATCGTGTAGTATCGTGGAAGAGTGTCAAACAAATGTTGACGACTTCCTCGACTATGCATGTAGACGTTATTGCATGTTATGGGGCTACTACACAGGCAGTTTGGCTCAGAAACTTGATTTCTGAGTTATTTGAGGTTGATTTAGTAGCTAAACTCATTAAACTATATTGTGATAATCTTTCTGCTGCGTTGCTTAGTAACAACAATAAGAACATCACAGGGTCTAAACATTTGGAGTTCAAGTATTTGATCATCAAGGAGTTGATACAAAAAGGTGATATTGAGGTGGAGCATTTGAGGACTGAAGAGATGCTTGCTGATCCTTTGACTAAAAGACTTTGCCCTTGTGTTTTTTAGAGATATGTATGCAGTATGGGTGTGTTGAAGTCCTTAGACACTGTTAATTAGGGATCATTATATTTGCTTCTTATATATTTATGTATTTTCATGTATTATGACTGTATAGTTGTTTAGCAATAAAGATGATCATCATTTATCCTCAGCCATACGCGTTATTATATGTTGTCATAATATAAGTGAAAGTTTTAAGATCTGTGTTAATCTTAAGTATTGTAAAGGTCATTAGGCATATATACAGATTGACCTTGAGTCTATATCATCAGGACACATATAAATGTATATGTATATCCATGGATTTTGACATGACATAGGGGTATATAAGTGTTTAATCCCATAAAGGTTTTCTCTAATGCAGTTTAACATTTAGTGCGAGAAAATAAAGAGTTCTCTAATGTAGTTTAGCATTTAGTGAGAGAAAACAAATTTCTTTGGTACAGTTTAGCATAAAGTTCAAAGAAATTAAGACCTACAAACGGAAAGATGATACATTTAAGATCATACAAGTATCATCATAGTTTGCTACACTTCATTTTCTCATTCATATTAATGAGGTATTAGATATGCATGATTGTATTGAATTTGTGTCACATATAACACATGTATTTGATATTTTTCGCTATTAAAAACCTTATCGGACAGAATGATGAACTTTTATTATCTTTAGATCAAATGGATTTTTAAACTTGATCGACCTATACAATGATTGGTTTAACCGTATTTTAAACTATTTTTACATTTGCAACAACTACTGTAATTAACTATTGTCAAAAGGAGAGAATGTTAGATATTTTCCTATGGGGTAGACAACAATTAATTACATTTTAACGGTTTTAATAAATTATCAATTAAGCTAATCGAGTTTGATCCCGATAAAGATAATAAATTGGTTCAATAAAGGATCTGGATTAGTGGGCTAAAGTTCGGTGAGGAAAATAAACCTCAATAAGTGTGGAGTAGACCTGTATTAAGCTTGTGATGGAGAGGCTCGATATGAATATTATATATATAAAGTTAAGGTCTCCTGTAGCTGCTTAAGCAAATTGTGAATATACTGATATTCTAGCTCATTCGAAGGTTCACGTGCTAAGAAAGCAATGGAAAGGCCTTAACGACATCTCAAGGATCGACTCTCGTGAAGGCCTCAATGGATTCGTACTCGTTTCAATTTCGAAAAGTGCATTTGAAATCACAGAACCGAAATCAGATATTTTTCTCATTTTTTCGTTTCTTTCCTTTCATGTTCAGCTCAAGAAAGGCCCTCTTTCTATGTTAAAGGCATTACAAATATGAAACAGTTATGTAAGAATCGATTTATTGTATAATTCCAAAATTTGTATGACAATATGCTCTTCTGGAAACAAAATTTCAATCAAACAAATGTGTAAGTGAAAGCTATAGTTAATTGTCTTTTAAGTTATAAGTTGAAATTTTTATATATAAGATAAGCTTTGAAATTCAAATTTAATAATTAAAAAGTTTTTTATATGCAAAACGTCTTTTTAAACAGCAATAATAAAATTTCAAGAAATAGAAAATCTATATTCACATGTTTAATAATTGATATTTAATTATTTGTTGTAACGAATGGTTGAAATTATATTCAAAGCATATGATTGAAAATTTCTAGTTAAATTTTTAAATAATTTAATTTTTTTATTGTCAATTCCTATGATTAATTTTGTTAGCATAGAATTTATATTTTTAAAAAAATATGACAAGTTAATTTTTATTTATTATTATTAATCAATTATTATTAGTTAAAAATAATAACTTATTTGTAAAAAAATTAATGCGTAGTATTTTAGTTACATTGTGATAAATTGAAATTTTTTATATTTTATTAATATTTTTATTTTAACAACAATTAAATTTAGATAAAAGTTCGAATTTAAAATATAATTTTTGGTTTGTCTAACCCGACCCAACAAGACTTTCTATTGGGCCATCCCACTTTGCCTATATTTATAAATAAGCATTGTTTCAGCCTTTCAGGGTAGGGCTATACTCTTCCTCTCCAATCTCTCGTAGCCGTCGAAGGGTTTTACGTTTGCAACCATGGGGTACTTTCTCTCTCTCCTCTTCCCTCTTTCTGTTGTTTAAGACTTTGTTTGGTTTTCTTTTTGTTGGTTGTTTGATACGAAAGCTATTGATGCATGAAAGTTACCGAAAGTTCGCCTGTTAGATAATATTGTCTTTCCATGGCGGTAGCGTGCTAAGTTGCTGCTATCTTTGTTTCGACTGGGATTTCTCTTTCTACATAACACTCTCGTTTATGGGTTAGGTTAGCTTTTGTTTGAACACTGAAGATATTAGCTTGTTAGCTTGTCAATAACACAGGAATCTTGAATATTTGCTTGGGGTAGATTAAGCTGTTTTGAGAAGTTAACAAATTGACTATTAAATCGCCGTTTTCATTCAACCTCCAATATGGGTTTGCATTTCTTAAAAGAAACAATTCCTTTTGGGTTCGTTGTCCATTTGTTGATTGTGCTATGCTGTATATGGACTTATACCCTGCTTATCTATGTCGTTCAGCTACCAAGCTGTTATTTGTTCTCTATTAAGTTCGTTTAACTGGAGATATCAGATATGGTCATTATCTGTGTCGAATGTATTTAACGATGCCTACGATCCTGTAGGAAGACACGCGGTATGGGAGCTGGTCGCAAGCTGAAGTCCCACCGAAGAAGGCAAAGGTGGGCTGACAAGTCATACAAGAAATCCCATCTTGGGAATGAATGGAAAAAGCCATTTCAAGGATCTTCCCATGCCAAAGGAATTGTTCTTGAGAAGATGTAAGACAGTACATGATGATTAGTACATCCTTATATTCTTTATGCTATCATCCTTACGGCGTTAAACAGAGATTTAATTGGTAATCTTCTTATGCAGAGGTATTGAGGCCAAGCAGCCAAACTCTGCTATTCGTAAATGTGCTAGGGTTCAGCTAATTAAAAATGGGAAGAAGATTGCTGCCTTTGTTCCTAATGATGGTTGCTTGAACTACATTGAAGAGAACGTGAGTGATCAGCTTGTGTAGGTTATTTGTGTTGGTATTCATTGTTTTGTTATGCATTGCGTTAAGCGATAATGGAAATTGTTGTATGGTTGCAGGACGAAGTGCTGATTGCTGGATTTGGACGGAAGGGCCATGCTGTTGGTGATATTCCTGGTGTTAGATTCAAGGTTGTGAAGGTTTCTGGTGTCTCCCTCCTGGCACTTTTCAAGGAGAAAAAGGAGAAGCCAAGATCTTAATTTTGGATGGGGAGCTAATTGTCTCTTTTATACTTCATTTGTTAATCTTCCTAAAGATTTTGGATTTACCATTTTTGTTGAGTGGATCTATGCAACAGTCTCTTCTTTTTTTTTTCACTAGTTATCATATTGAAATTCTGGATTCAAATTCTCACTTGGGTTATTTTAGTTTTGATTGATAGCTTATAAGAAACCTAGATGACTTCAACTACTTGCCATGCTTGAGGCTGACCATAAGATTGCAACAGTGTATAATGCCGATTGATACAACAATCGTGGTATTTGGGAACAATTTCGAGCATAAAGTCATGCTAGATAAGAATAAATAGTGTTGATATTGCTCTTGTTTAGAATTCTTACTCGATGAATGTATCGTGTACTGGGCAGCGTTTTTAATACCATACCGGATGGAACTGGTACTAAAATGAGTTGTACTAAAATGAGTTGTATTGTAACTCAAGGAGTGTCGTTGAGTGGTAGGGATTCATATATTCTTAACCAAGATCAGAGGTTCGATCCTTGACTTTGGGTATGGAACAGTCTTAAATCTTTGGGCTAACTATCCCACCCTGTAAGGTGCCTACAAATCAGCGAAGGGATTAATCATTAAGTCCGCCGATAAATATCCTGATCTAAGGCCCAAAAAAAAAAGAAGTATTGTGGTAAATCCATGCTTTCTATACGTATAAGCCTTAATTATCTCAGTAAACATTAAAAGAAAACAGTTTTTTTTTCTAATAAGTACCACACAGCACTTTAAAATCGGTTTAATCACACCATAGTGAACATCTTTATCAATCCTCGGTTAACCTAAACCGCATATTTGGCACGTGAATATTTATCAGACATCTGCTTCTACGTTGATACTATAGTTCCTTACTGTAGTGCAGTTCTCTGCTGATGTTAATGGAATGAAAGAAGGGATTCACCAACAGTTGCGCTATTCACCTCCTCATGAATGTCCTGAAACTCAAATTGTTGGATCATACCAACTACTACTTCAGAAGTAGTCTTTCCCGTTTCATGGAAATTAGAAGAATTCAAAGCACTTCTGACGTGATTTTTGCCACTTCTGACGAATATGATTTTTCAACATTGTTACTGGTACTTGAGCGAAGAGCACTTTGAGGTGTGTTAAGAGGGATCAATCTTTGTTCCTTTAACAGTACCAGTATCATCACTTACTTTATCCTTCAAAACAGATGGGGTCCTTTGTTTTCCAACACAACTAAATGATTCTCCAGCAGGTTGAGACTTTCCAAGGCTTGGTAATTGTGACTCTTGTGGGCTAACACTTCCAGTTCCAGCTCTAATTTTAGGTAAGGCATTTGGTAAAGCTGGACGAGATTGTCTACTTTCATTAGGAGATCGTGTAGCTGCTGTTCTCACCTACACATCATCAAAGTAAGCGTTAGGGTATAATTGCCCAGTATGACCAAAATTTTATACAGGTGGAAATAAAAGAAATGCTTTTGATTAAATAGGCTGAATAGATAAATATCTTAATCTACTGGTTCCAATATGTCATCAAGTACCTACTTCGTATTAAAACTTCCTTAAAATCATTTGTTAACTAGGCACAATAGTAATATAGTAGAAATTATCACTCACCCCATCAAAGAAACCAATTTTTGGTGATGGCTTCCGAAGCCCTGAACGTTTAACGGATTCTGTACCCAAAGATGCACTTATACCTATTGTCCCTCTTTGAACTTTCTTTACAGCTTCACCCGTGGATTCAATACGTTGGGAACAATGTCCGGTTGACCAATTTTCATGAGAATAGTTCTGAGAATCCAGAACTTGGTTGGCATCACCATCTTCCGAAGTATCAAAGCTAGGACTTGCGTGGTTAGAGCCTTTGTTAAGAGTAGAGGTGGGCGAGAGCGACTCTGCAGACAATTCGCTGACAGAGCTGGCAGGCGATATGCGAGAAGGGAGCTTGTTTGTATGTTCCAAACAAGGTGAGATATTTGAATTGGTTGACTGATGGCCATTCCTTGATAAGATTCTTACTGCTCTTTTTATGGTTGAACCAGGGGTAGCATGATCCTTCCCAGCTTTGGTATAGACTTTTCTTTTCATAGAATCTGATGACACACCATTAATATCGTCTGATGACAATTTTTCGGAGCTGTCCACAGAGGAAGCAGGCGTTATTATCTGCGTCTTTGTTGCCACTGATGAACAAGAAGAAGGTTTCGAAGGTAGCTTGGACCTAGATGCATTATTCCTTGAACTGCCCGAAGCTGAAAATTTCACAGATCTACCTGCAACAATGTGAAGTCAAGCATTATCATTGATGCAAAAGTCGTAAATCTAAAGACACAATGTTTCAGTTACCAATTGGAACTTTTACATGATCTGAATTACCAGTTGCTTTTTTCTCATTGTTTGAAGTTACAGGTGATACATTTGCAATGCCGTTCTCCACATTACGGTTTGCACCCAGTGAAATTCTTTTGGATGCTGACGTCGAGATTGGACCGACTCTTCCAACAACCTTTGGTGGTTTATTTATGAATGAAGTTGACTGTCCATTTACAGCAACAGAACGTATTGAAGCAGCATTATTTTAACAGTACATCATTTGTCAAATCTTTATGTATAATGAAACACGTTATATAATGCATATTCTCTACTTTTCAATTAAATGGACTCTAATTAAATAATATTCCTTTAAAAGCAGCATATAATCAACAAATTCTCTTGAATTTATTGAGACAGACAGAGACCTGCTTTAATGTTCTCCCAGATCCCTGCATAACATTTGGCTTCTCCAGAGCAGCTTTAGTATTTAGCTGAGATTGACAATCACGTAGTCTAAGCCACAGAAACTAGTTAATGATGACTTTGGGATACCAACCATAAAACTTACCTTGATTTGAGATGTAGCATCCTCTTTTTCTGCAGCTGAAATAGAGTTCTCAGTTAAAAAGTGACCTCAATAAGCAAATTTGCACATAATAAATAAAGTTAGATCTCCCAACCTAGTGATTAGTGAACAGAGCAGCCGACAAATCTGAACTTGGAACCAAAAAGAATATAATCTTAGAATGAAGAACTAAGCTCTCAATAAAATTTCAGTTTCTTTGTATGTGAAAAGAAACTAAAAAAAGAGTAAAATCCTATATCACATTAACCCATTATGTAGAGTATAACAAGTAGCCAGTACACCATTCTTAACCTAATTGTACACTTTATAGAATATAAGATAATTTCCCTAAGAGTACGACTGGAGTAATACAACATTATCTCCACCACATATCTGACTCAAGAATTCAAATTTCATTCTGTTGATCAAGTTTGTCCGACACTAGAATCTGACAGAGCTATAAAAACCAGCAGCATACTGGTGGCTAGAGTGGAATTGAAGTAGAAGTATTAGGTCAGAGTGATGGAGAATAGACATAATGAATAGGAACAAGGTGGGTAGAAAATGATTGATGATGAAATAACAATGGTCCTATAAGTAGGATTGATTTCCCATGGTGGCAGAAGTTTGATGATATGGGGGATGCAAAATGGACACTGTACTTTCTATGCCATGTTTACAAAAAATGCATACATACACTTGGCAGTTCGGTTATCTTTTATTCCACTTTGCACTTCATTGGTTGAATTCACCATATTCAGCGCTCTACTGGACTTCTGTATGGAAGCTCTAATATCTCCAAACAAATCAGCATCAGGAGTATCAATCGTCAAATTGTCACTTGCTAATGTAGATACGGACTCGCTAGATTTCTGCACATCCTCTTCAATTCCAGGCAGCATATGTTTTCTGCCTTTCTCATTCCCTGTAATCATGGTAGACAACTCCTCTGGTTCCAGAACACCTAATTACACCAGAATATTATCTAACTAGAATACTATAATTCGTACAAAATGGAGACAAGAAACAGCATTAAAACTACCACGTGTAGAGACCGAATATGAATTCATTGAATCTTTTAGACGAACTGGAAGTCGAAAAGAGAAACTCAAACTTTCACAGGCTCTCGAAGAATACCTGCACTTGTGAAGAATGCATTGTCCCAGGCTAGGCTTTTTCTCAAATTGTATCTTCCACTTTTTGCAGTTCCTTCTGCTTCGGACGATTGGAGCGGTTTGCATACTTCTTTCCCAACTTCAGTGGGCGTATCTGACCACAACAATCACACGATTCTAATTAAAGAATTAAATTTAATTCACCAGTACTCACTTTTTTCAACGTCAGTTTTAGAGAGAGGAATTATTTCAAAACGAATTTATTGCCTTAATAATCTATGTTATTTAAAATTTGCTAAAAAAACTCTGACATATAAAAATTAGTAAAAAAAATTTTGAGTTGAAATTTTATTAACTACAGCCCCTTAACAATACACGGCTAAAGATTTTTTTTGCAGCAAAATTAAAAATATAAGATTAATAGAGTAACATTTTATTAGCTACTCGTATAACACAAAAGTTGCTACTGCAATTTTGTCATTTCAAAACTTCCAAAACTGCAATCCTATAAACTTTTACTGATCTACGTCTCATTTCTTCCATTAAACATCATAATCTTGATCTTAAAATACTTCCTTTAAACAAGAGAGATAAGTGAACGTCACAAAGAAAGCTTGTTCAGAAACAAGAAAGAAAACATATTCCAAGGTTCATTTACAGCGATAAGCGTCAAACTGAGAGGGAAAGACATCAAAAGAGAACCTGAAACTTGGTGAATCTGAAAATCAGGAGAAGGAGAAGCATAAAGAAGGCAATCGTCCTCAAAGGAGACATCAATGAGACTCAGCCTTCTCCCAATATCGAAACCGAAGTTGTCGACCGATTCATTCATTCTTCCCGAGAATTATACCAGCCAAACGAGTAGTTACAATCGAAATTCGAAGGCTACACCTTAAGATTATAGAACTAACCTAGAGAGTGATAAGCAAGTGAATGAAATTTGTGGAATTGCGTTTTCGCCTTTCGGTAATTTGTTTTTCTTCAATTAGCGAGGGAAGAAGGATGTTTGAATTATAGTGAAGCGGCGGTTCAAAAAAAAGTAAATAAAACTTTGGGAGGAGATTCCGTGTGTGACCCTGTATAAATGTAACGTCTATCTTTGAATTCTGATTTTTGGTGCCGTTTGAATAGGTTGTCAATTAGTTGGGTTGGGTTTGGTCTAAACTCGAGCTCATTCTGCACATGTCCAATTTTTTAAAAAAATTAATAATACAAACAATGTCATTTTCAGCTAAACGAAATCATTTTGCTTATAAGAATTAGTCTTAGACTGGGTTGGACCAGAGTAGCTTGAGCCCAAACCCAGCTTGGTACCTATTTTTTAAAAAAAATTCTGGACCTAAGGTTTGATCAACCCGAGCTTGACCAATTGACTTTCAAGGAAACCGTCTTAGTTAACTCATTTATTTTGTAACAAATCAATTTAATTATTTGAATTAATTTACTTAAAAGATTAATAATATTATTATTTTCACTTAAATTTTAGTTAAATTTCAAATTTTTTATTATTTGAATTTGATATGGGTAAAGCTATTTAAATTAACATAAAAAAGAATTATTTAAACATCGCTCAATTTATTGTCAATTTTAAAAAAATTATTAAATACATCAAATATAGTTTTAAGAGAATTATCATTCATATTTATTTTTAAAATTAAAAGTTTATAATTATGTTCATAATGATATTAATTTTTGTATAAAATTATTTAAATATTTGCATAATTGTAAAATTAAATAAAAGCAATTCATTTTTCTTTTAAAAAATCTTAAACTTTACTCAATTTTGCAATTATAGCTTGAACATGAAAAATTCACCATTAAATACTCAAACTTTTAATTTTTCAATTATAACCTGACGTTAATATTCCCATTAACATTGTTAACGTCGCTTGCCGCATAAAATAGAAATCATAAACACTTTCAAACTTAATTAAGTTTAACTAAATCGTGTTGTTTTGTGATTGAAATTTTTAAATTAAACTTTATCATGTTGGTACGATACGACAACGACACTATCATGCTAATACAAGATGACAACGAAGCAGTTTCTAACAACCTGAATGAAATCTCAATTTACCACTTAGACTCTCTTTGTTTCTATGTGAGAACAAAATGATTTAGGATTTTCAATTCTAACAATTTAGGCAATGAGTTTGATTTAGAGATTTCAATCTCAAAACAACGTAGTTTAGTTAAAACTTAATTAAGTCTGACATGTATAATTGTTTAAAGTTTCCATCTTATATGGCAAACCACGTCAACAACTTCAACAGAAATACTAACGTCGGGTTAGAATTGAAAAACTAAAATAAAAATTTAAATATTTAAATATCACTTTTTTAAGTTCTCGTTATAATTATAAAATTAAATAAAGTTTGATATTTTATAATTAATATGTTATTAAACAGAAAACGTAGTAAATATAAGTAAATTTTATTACATGTTATAATATAACATGTAAGCATCTGATCAATTTCATCTACACTATGCACAAACACTTTCTAAAAGTATTTTCATTCAATTAATTCTTCAATCGTATTGTTTGAACCATAATACTTCGACCACCAATTATCTGTCCAATGTAAACTCAATTCATAATCGTCTGTGGTCTCATGATCATTATTTTTAGGTTGCGATTGACAAGAAGCTCCTGGTTCCTTCACGACCCGTTGATTATCACGAGCAGATTCTGGTAAATCTTCTTGATCTGACATCTATTTCGGTTCATCTCTGTTACAGTTCCCCCGATTTTTATACATTTTACATAGCACCCTAAAGAGAAATGAAGTAAGAAGAATATGATGTATAAAACCTTTTTGCTTGTTTATTTTATTTGCTATGAGAGCAATATATACAGAATGTATGTGAGGTTCTAAACTATTCATGGAATACTTTTTATTCTACTGACATAACAGAATTGGTTATTTACAGCTGGTAGTTTGTTGGGAAGGATTGCTTTCGGTAGTAGCAGGTGTAGAATGAGTTGTGGTAGTTTTGAGTAGTAGCTGCTTGTTTTATGCAGAAGAACCCATATGGATGGTTCCAGGCCCATTGCAAGTTGCCTGGCCTAATGGCTTTTATAGTTGGGCAGATTCCTTTAGACCCCCACTCAAATGAAACCTAGGACTGGGAGCTAGGTGGAGTTTGAAAGCTAACTCTTGAAACTGTGAGGCAGTGAGAGGCTTAGTGAGTAAATCGGCGAGTTGGTCAGCAGTGGGCACATACCTCACCTCCAAGAGACCGTCTGCTATTTTGTCCCGCACAAAGTGGACATCAATCTCTATATGCTTGGTGCGAGCGTGAAAGACGGGATTTTAGGAGAGAGAACATGCGCCGTTGTTATCACACCAGAGAATAGGAGATCGGGAAGGCTTGAACCCAAGTTCGGAGAGAAGAGAGGTCAACCAGAGGACTTCAGTGGAGAGCTGAGAGAGAGCCCTATATTCGGCCTCATTGCTAAATCGCACCACCACAATCTGCTTCTTAGAGCTCTAGAAGATGAGGTTGCCGCCGAGGAAGACACATCCACTACCGGTGGACTTACGATCTTCTAGAGAACTGACCCAATCAGAGTCTCTGAACGAGAGGACGACGATCGGAATAACAACCCTAGATCGAAGGTGCCTTTCAGGTAACGGAAGAATCTTTTTAGGGTGATCCAGTGAGGAGTGAGAGGATTTGAAAGAAATTGACTAAGCTTATTTACGATAAAGTTAATTTCGGGTCTTGTATTGCATAGGTACTATAGAGCACCAACCAAGTTGCGATACAGGGAGGGATCCACAAAAGGTTGACCATCATGGCGAGAGAGCTTGAGTTATGTGGAAGCTGGAGTAGAGCAAGGTTTGCAAAGTTGCATATTAGCTTGAGCAAATAAGTTTCGGATATAGCCACTTTGTGAGAGATATAGCACGGTTGTGTTTCTGCAAATTTCAAAACCCAGAAAGTAGTGTAAATTACACAATGTTTTGAAGGCAAATTGAGTACTGAGCTTGGTGATGATTGACTGAATGTGTGACGAGTTGTTGCCTGTAATTAGAATGTCATCCACGTATACCAATATAATGAGTATTGTCCCTTTGGTATTGGGATAGAACATAAAAGTATCAGCTTTAGAATTGTGAAAACCCCATTGTAGAAGAGCATACCGTAGTTTGTGATACTAGGCCCTTGGGGCCTGCTTCAGGCCATAAAGGACTTTAGAGAGCCTGCAAACATGATTAGGTAGATTTGGATTTTCAAAACCCTGAGACTGAGTGATGTAGGCAAGTTCATGAAGGTCACCATTTAGAAAAGCATTGTTGATATCTACTTACTGAATGCTCCAATTGTGTGAGGCAACAAAAGATAAGACAACCTTGATAGTGGAGGCTTTGACCACAGGAGAAAAGGTTTCGAAAAAGTCAATGCCAGGGGTTTGGGAAAAACCTTTGGCCACAAGGCAGGCTTTATTCTTTGCCACAGTGCCATCAGTAGTATACTTGGTTCGAAAAACCCATTTAGTGCCTAGGATGTGCATGGTAGGATCATGGGGTACTAAGGTCCAGGTGTGGTTTTTCTGGAGAGCAGAGATTTCTTCACACATTGCTTGACACTAGATTGGAGTACTAAGGGCTTGGGATACAGTGTCTAGTTCGAGGGAGGGGTGAGAATAGAGAGAGGCAGAATAAATTTTAGGTTTAAAATGTCACTTTTAGCCCTGTTTTGCATAGGATAGGTAGAGGTGAGTGTGGGAGGAACAGTAGGAAGTGGTAAGAGAGGAGCAGTATGGACAACAATGCGAGGAGGAGTTGGTAAATTAGGGGTGGGATCTGAGGTGGGTGAGGCAGGTACATAGGAGTTGATTCTTGCACAAGGGAGTTGCTTGGAGATGGCCTAGGATGAAGAAATTGGTCCGAAGATACTACAGGGTGTAAAACAGACAATGGTAGACTAGGAGATGTAGGAGAGGATGTGGAGGTGTGAGAGGGAAAAAAGGTAGGATAGGAAAATTCAAGTTCATTAAACTCAACATGCCTAGAAATGTACAATTTGCCTTTACTGGTGACACATTTGTAACCTTTATGGATAAAATTATAGCCTAGGAAAATGCATTTGGTGGTGTGGAAATTAAATTTGTGAGAGGAATAGAAATGAACGTAGAGAAAACATATGCAACCAAAGGTTTTGAGATAGGTGTAGTTTGGCTTTTTGTGGTATAGGAGTTCAAAAAGAGAGAGGTTTTGTAATTTGGGAGATGGGAGATTGTTTATAAGAAAGGCAGCTGTGGTGAAGGCCTCAAGCCAAAACTGTAAGGGTAGGTGGGCATGGGCTAATAGTGTGAGTTCGGTTTCAATAATGTGACGATGTTTTCTTTTGGCTATGCCATTTTGTTGCTGGGTATATGGGCAGTTGAAACGTGTTTGGATCCCATGTTTAGTAAGAAAAGGCAAGAAGGCTTTATATTCCCCACCCATGTCTGTATGTAAGGCTTTGATTTTTCTGTTTAGTTGAAGCTCAATAAAGGTTTTGAATTGAATAAAAGTTGCAAGAGCCTCTGATTTGAGTTTCAGTGGATAAAACCATGTAAATCTAGTACAAGCATCAACAAATATTAGATAGTATCTATGGCCTTCGGTAGATAATAAAGGACAAGGACCCCAAATATCTGAATAGACAATTTCTAAGAGATATTTGGCAGAAATGTCATGAGTTTGAAACGGTAGTTTATGAAGCTTGCCTTGTTTGCATGAATCAAAGAATTTCAAGTCTTTGGTATTAAGGTGAATTTTCATTGAATTAAGAACATACTTAAGTACGTTAGATGATGGATGACCAAGTTAGCATGCCAAACATTGGCATCATTTGTAGAAAGCTGAGTGGTAAAGGTTTTTGGGTGAGAAACTAAGCTAGAAGTACACGGAGAAGAGGATGGCAGTGGAGAGTTCTTTGATTGAGTAATGAACTGAGTTTGAGGTGGAACACCAAGGCTGTAGAGGCCATCCCAAAGCATCCCCTTGAGAAGAATTTTTCTCGTGTCCTTGTCCTTGAACAAACACATTGTGTCAGAAAATTCCACAGTTACATTGTTATCTTTTGTGATTTTGGAAATGCTCAACAGATTTTTGGTGATACTTGGAACATGTATCATTTGATGAAAAGAAAGTAGTGTGTATTTATTGTCTTAAAATTGAATAAAGGATGAGCCAATATGTGCAATATGAAGAGAGTTTCCATTACCTACTGTGACATGATCATTACCAGCATAGTCTGAGCTAATGGAGAGGTTATTAAGGTCAGCAGTAACATGATTTGTAGCTCCAGAATCTACATATCTAGTAGAGGCACTAGGTTATTCAAAACAGGCATTTGTTTGATGAGCTAGAAAAGTTTGGCCAGTGTTTTGAGTATAATATTGTGTAGATGAACTTGGCTGCTTCCATTGCTAACTTCCATGCCATGACTGGTCAAAACGTTTATAACACCGAAGGGCATCATGACCAGGTTTCTGGCATAGTTGGTAGTATAGACAATTGGCACCATTCCATCGTCCTCCTCTGCCACGACCCCCTCTTCCTCTAGGAGCATGACAACCTCCTTAATTGTGAGGTTAAGTGTGATTTATGTTAAATGAGACAAGATACAAGATCAGACGAAGCTATCTTTTTGGGTTATAGTACAGCTAGTAAAGAATTCAGAGTATATAATCAAAGAACATAAAAGATATAAGAATCAATACGTGTGGTATTTGATGAAGCACTACCTTCGACAATAGCAACTGACTCAGATGATGAAAAGTATCTATTAGTACCTAAAAATACATCGGAGAATCAAACTAGACCTATAATAGCTTCAGAATTACAAAATCAAGAAGGCCCCTCTAAAAGCTAGAATAGAGTGGGCTTCTTCATCTCAGCAGGAGCCTATGCAACGAAAAACACCCAAAGAATAAAGAGGTCATGATACACATCAGTATATTCTAGAAAAACCCTTTGAAAGCCTAAGAACAAGATCATCATTCAAGAACAACTTTGTTTCTCTCATCTCACTGATAGAACCAAAGACCGTTGAAGGGCCCTTATTGACAAAAACTGGGCTTCAGTCATGAAAGACGAACTGAATCAATTTGACAAAAACAAATTCTGGAATCTAGTGCCTAAACAAGTTAATCGTTGGGACTCAGTGGGTATTTTGAAACAAATTTGACGAAAATGATAAGGTGGTAAGAAACAAAGTTAAACTTATAACTCAATATTACAATCAACAAGAAGGTATTGATTTTAATGAAACTTATGCACATGTTGCTAAATTGGAATTGATTACAATTTTACTTGCTTTTGTATGCTATAAAAACTTCAAGTTGTTCCAAGTAAATGTTAAAAGTGTATTTTTAAATGGCTACATTATCGAAGAAGTATTTGATAAGCAACCCCAGTGTTTTGAAGATGAAAACCATTTGGATTACGTGATGAAGTTAACTAAAGCTCTGTATGGTTTAAAGTAGGCTCCTCGAGCATGATATGAGAGGTTATGTAACTTTCTACTTGAGAAAAACTTTGAGAGAGGAAAGGTCGATAAAATCCTATTTATTAAGAGAAAGGAGAATGATTTACTCATAGTGAAAATATATGTCGATGCATAATATTTAGTGCTACTAATCCATCATTATGTGAATAATTCTCAGCATTAATGCAGGGGGAGTTTGAAATGAGCATGATGGGAGAATTATCATTCTTTCTCGGATTACAAATCAAACAAACAGATAAAGGAATCTTTATTAACTTAGACAAATACACAAAGGAAATCATCAAGAAATATCATTTTGAGAATGCCAAACCGATGGGTACTCCCATGTACACTGGAACTAAACTTAATAAAGATGAAGAAGGCAAAGCTACAGATGAAACAAAGTATAGATGAATGATTGGATCACTACTATATCTTACAAGCTCAAGATTAGACATTATGTTTAGTGTGTGTCTTTGGGCACGTTTTCAATCAAATCCAAAAGAAAATCACATTCAAGTAGTCAAAATAATCTTTTGATATCTCCACGAAACTATAGATTTGGGACTAGGTATCCAAAAACTGATTCATTTAACATAGTGGGCCATTGTGATGCAGATTATGCAAGTGATAAAGTCAATCGAAAAAACACAAGTGGTCACTGTCAATATCTTGGAGGATGTCTAGTATCTTGGTCATGCAAGAAACAAAATTGCACAACGCTTTCAATGACTAAAGCAGAATATATAACAGTTGCTAGCTATTATGTTCAAATCTTATGGATGAAACATCAACTACATAATTTTTCTCTAAACTTTTCTCATATTCCTATATTACCTGATAATATCATTGCTATCCTGTGCATCATTCTAGGACTAAGCATATAGAAATCAAACATCATTTTCTTAGAGATCATGTTTTAGAAGGAACCATTTATCATTTGTATATTAATAATGAGAATCAAGTGTTAATGGACATTTTTATATTAATTTTTGATACATAATTTACTAAACTCTTGTCCATTTAATGTTTGAATTTCACTAATTAACAATTAAATGTTTTAATTAGGCAAGAAACCAACTGGTGGGCGTGAAGGTGACTAAAAGTTGGCAAAAGGATAGAAAATGCAATCAGCTGGTGGAGTAAACAAAATGCTGGAGGCATGCACAGAGAGGGACAAAGAATGAGTCTTGCGTGGGACAAAAATCTTTGAAAAACATTAGAGAAAACAAAGGCGGTGGCGGCAAGGTGGAGCAGCAATGTGCGTGTGTTTATTTGACAAAAGAAGGAAGCTGGCGGCAAAGAATTGAAAAAATGCAAGAACGAGAGCATAACATGAGATTATGGACCTTTAATACATAAGAGACAAAGTGAAGTTGGCGGCGTGAAAAGATTTGTGGGCTGATTATAGGCGTGAAGAAATCAAGTAGCTGGTGGCTAAGAAGCGCAAATCACGTTACGCAAGCAGATGTGGAAAAAGTGTGGAAGTGTGGACAGCTCTCAAGATATTACAACCACAACGTCGGCAGCTAGTAGTGGGAAGGAAGCTCCAATCCATCAGTTACGCCAGCCCTCATATATACATTCTCAATACAACGTTAGAAAAAGAAGGAGGAGAGCTCCACTGACTACACGCCTCTTCATTAAAAAACTCCATAGCTTCCTCCTGATCTTCACGTTGAACACCACTCAACACTTTCCTTTCACATGACGTTGTAGCTGGTAGACTTGAAAAAGTTGGAGCATCCACGTTGCAGGAGAAGAAAGTGGCAGCTGTTGGAATAAATAAAAAGCATTAGCTAATGCGTGAACAAAGGAAGCAGCAACTTGTGGACGAAAGCATTAAAGTAGCTGGTGGACGTGAGCTGTAGGAGGAGACGTAAAAGACTACACATACATAAGAGGCAAGACGTTGAGCTAGGTGGACAATCCTCCACTAGAGGACTTCAACGAAGCATTTGGTGGCAAAAGCAAGAGAGGAAGCAGCTGCGTTGGGAGGCTGAGAAAAACACCACAAAGCCAAACACATTAGCTGGACTTAGAGACACACAAGTTGAGAAGACCAAGTTGAGTTGAGGGAGAAGCACACGCGTTGAACACAAGAAGGAGGAGGCGTTAGCTAGGAATTGCAGCTGGTGGTGTTACATCACTTTAGTAGGAGACAGCTGTGAACAACTTTAGGTGGTGGAGACAAATGAGAAGCTGGAAGCAATGAAGGTTGTTGATGTCGTGAACAACAAATCAGCTGGGTCCTCTTTGACGCAATCTTCAATTATTTTCACTACAACAAAAGCAGCTAGTGCATTAATGTGAGCTTAAAAAAATCGTTGGTAGCTTGTTGGACAGAAAAGAGACGTGACTCAGCTGGTGGAGAAAAAATAATTTAAAAAGTGAGCTGGTGGTGACTCCTACATGGTCAGCTAGTGCATGAAAAACAACAAGTTTATTTTTGCGTCAGCTGCAGAAAAGGAGGTGTTTTAATTTGTTTTCTTAATTTTTTTTTCCGTATTTATTTTAATTGTGTGATTTAATCAATGCAAACATATTTTAAGACCATAATTTATGTTTCCTTGATAAATATGTGTGAGTAAAGTTTTTTTTTTGGTTAAGGTTACGATTGATATTGGATTTGGATAATTTTTGTGGTATTGATTTTTGCTTGATTAAATGCATATTTAGTCTTAATTTAGTTTGATCACCTAGATTAAGACCTTAGATAATTAAATGCCACAACCAATGAGATTTAATTTGTCGAAAAATTAATCAAGCGACATACTTGAGACTAAGTGTAGACCAACCTTAGGATCTTGTGTGAGGATACCTAAAATTAACGAACTTAATTTTAGGCTTCTTGTATTTAATGCCTTTTATTCCGAATTATCTATGGACCAAGTAGTGACTCGGATTTAAAAGAGAATGGAACACCATGAACATTGGGTTTGACTTACTTAAGTGAAGTATTTCCTAAATCAATCCACCGTTATAATTTTATTTTAGTATCCAATCCAATTGAAATCTGATACCTTAATCGATTTTTGTCATTTGATTAAATCTAGTCGTTTTGATTCATACCTTGCATTTTTATATTTTCTTAATTTGTTTACTTTATTTTATTTTATTTTGACATTAATCAATTCTTGATCGTCTGAGTAATTTTTCATCGTTTAATTTAATTTTCTTACGTGTTGGAAATTTTTCCCTTGGGTACGATATCCGGTTCTTATCGATCTATATTACTTATTGATGGGGTGTACTTGCCTTCAATTGGTCTAGATAGAATTTAATTTATATTGTTTTATTTAGACCGCAACATCAAGTAGCTGACATTTCCACCAAGACACTCTCTGAAGATAGATTTTTCGTGTTAAGAAAAGAGCTTGGTATGTGCAAATTCTCTGGTATTATTTCTGCATGAATATTCTCTGCAGCTTGCATTTTGTTTAGCAGGCTCTTTCTATTCTGATTCCCTAAAAACCTCTTTTAGTTTAGTACGTTCCTTAAAGTTTAGAAGCCTCCTTTTAGGATAGTAGGTTTCTTTTAGATTAGAAGTCTCCTCTTCTTTTTAGAAGGCTTCTCTAAGGTTGACATTCCTAATGACACATTTTTTAAAAATAAGGAGTCATTTATGGCGTCGTTTCTGCTTTTTCATAAACATGCACAGTTTGACAACTCTACGTACGCGTCTGTCAGAAGATACACAACCGATTGCCTGCATCTTCTGGCTTGTACGTCTACTCATCCTCTCACAAGATCAACACTTAGGAATCACTTAGTATACCCTAAACAAACTTCTCTCATCTCTGTCATTCTCATCTGCGATGCTTATTCTCTCTGCACCCTAGTTCTCTGCATCTTATTGCCTCTTGTTTTTCTCTCTCAAATTTCACTTAGCTCTGTTATAATGACAAGAACAAAATCAAAAGGACAAAACAAAACCCCAACTTCTTTTGTTACCCTTGATGAAGCTTATATTACTGAACCTTTCTCTTCTAGAACTCAAGAGAAGAAAATGCCTAAAGTATACTAGATTACAAATGAAAATGATTCATAGGAAGAATCTACTCGATTGATTAGACGACTACAGGCCAGAGGAAATCTTACAAAACAAGTCAAGAAAAGTTCTGAAAAAAAAGAAACCACAGATGCTGAAAAGAAAGAGGAAGAAGAAGCCAGAAAAAGAAAAAAGGAAGAAATAAAGAAAGGCAAAGCGTCTGTAACTAAAGATACTATTAATAAAAGAGTTATCTTAATAAGAGATATTTCTCAAGGAAAAAAAGACAAAGAAAATAAAGATAACTACACAAAGCAAGGAAAGACATTAATACCACAAAAAATGTTTGAATCAGTGGAAGTTGAAGTCCGCTATAAAACACATTACAAGAAAAGAAAGGTGTTTACTGGGTGGATCTTGCCTTCTATGATGTTTGATGACATATGTATACCTATCTCTCCTTACTTTGTTGCCATTGGTTGGGAAATTTTTTTAAAATTAGATGAGACAGTATGCGATGAGCTAGTCAGGATATTCTACACACACATAAAGAAGGAAGATATTAATGGAAAGCTAGTCATTGTCTCATAGTGCATAAATTTGAAAATTTTATTTCTGAAGAAATCTTAGGAGATATATTGAAAGTAGCTCATATAGGGAGAACTAATTTTCCTTGTTATAAGTAGGATGTTGATAATCTATAGTTAATCATAGTTGGCAAATCAGTCTGCCTTCATGCTGAGAACACCCAAGACAAGAGACCATGGAGCAGGCAATTAGACTTAATACCAAGATGCCTTGCATCACTTTTAGCTGCTTCAATTTTTCCCAGGAGTAGCTCGGTTGAAAGGTATGGCCTGTTGGACACTTATGTGGTGTATAATTTGCTAAAAGGAAACAAAATGAATCTTGCAGCTATAATTTTGAGGTTCATGGCGGATAAGGAGAATCATAAGAATATCACCGGTTGCCTACCTTATAGGATGTTGCTCACCAAGATTTTCAACCATATCTAAATCGGTATGCTCCGGCTAAGTTTCACTTCTTATTAAGTTGGATACAAATTGCAAAACAATGTCTCGATAGACAAAAGATCTGAAATAGTAGTAGAAACTTAGATCTTGCTCTAGACCAACAAAATCTTGTCCCTCCTCAGGATGAAAATAGTGTGAAACTCCATCAACAACTGCAGAACATTCAAGCCAACCAAAAACAGATGCGAGAACAAATAGATAGCATACAAATCAGCTTCTTGACATGCAAATCTAGCTGAGAAAAATCTTTGAATCTCTTCATTAACTTTGTTGCTATCCTTCTCTACCTGGCTTATTCGAATTTGTTTTATTTCACTTCCTCCCTATACTCTTTTATTATTTTTTATAATAACAAAGGGGGAGAGTTTATGTTAATATATTTTTGCATATATGATGATATATTTCTCAATGTTGCTCCATGCATATTTCTCAATGCTACCTCGATTATATATGTGATTGATTCTGCTGTTGAACTTGTGAAAATTTGTGATATATATACGATATGTTATTTTCTTAAAAGACAGAATTCTTCTAATTATGTCTGAACATATAACAGTCATAGGTGCCTTTCGAAATCATCTTCTTCTATATTCCTTGTCATCAAAAAAAAGAGGGAGATTGTTAGCTCAAAGTTTATATTTAACGATTTTGATGATAACTATATAATATTTCAAAATTCAAATTGGATTAATTTCCTTGTATAGATAACGATAATTTTTTAAAACGGAAATAAAATCATAGGAAAATTATTTCCTTTCTCGTAAGAACCTTCTTAGCAAACTTTCCTTGTTAACATTCGGGAGGATCTTACCTTTTTGAAAATTGGCTTCGAAAATTTTTGTTCTAGCAGAGATGATATTAAAAATTCAAAGTCAACTCAGAATTAAGATGAAGCAACGACTAGTTGAAGAAATTGACTATTTAAAGAAGACCAACAACATCTGTGAAAAAAAGAGCATACACAGATTTTCGAAACATTTGAGCAGTATCTATCTTTTTGAGAGTCATATCATTCTTATTGTGCCTTAGAAAGTGCACTCCCTCTATCAAGAGAGAAATTGTTATTTGAGAACTTACTTTTGATTGTACATTTTTTTTTCTTCTGTGAGTTTTTAGAAGCTTGCTATATATTTCAAGTGTGAAAGGTTGGAGAACCTTGAAAAATATGTACCCGTGAGCTTGAAGAGGCTCGTTAAATTACTACTTGGTTTTTATAATAAAACATTCAAGTTGGATACTTGGGGAATGAGCATAGGTTTGAGTTGTAAGATGAACCAGTATAAATCGACTGTGTCCTTATCTCTTTTCTCTTAATTTTTAAAATTTTGCATTCTATTGTGTACGTGCTCTTTTTAGCAAGAGGCTTATTATGTTTTCAACTTGCAAAAGATTCCTTTAAGTTATAACAGACGCCTTCTATTTTAAATTATTTTAACAAGAGTTATCATTCAATAGACTCCTTTCGTTTAAGCAGGGTCATATCTCACAAAAGGCTACTATCACCTAACAAGCTCTTGTCGTTTAAAAAACTTTATTGTCTGGCAGACTCCTACTGTTTTTATTCGTTAACTAGGATTTGTTTATTATACTAATTGAATTAACTTGTAAAATTTTTTTATGCACAATTCAACTCCCTCTTGCTTATGTTGGTTTTATCGTAATTGTCATCAAATCCCTCTTATAATTGGTTAAATAGTCACTTGTAATGAATTCTTTAATTAACTAACCTTATCAGTATCAAAATTATAAAAAAATTTAAAAGAATAAAATGACAACCAATAATAAATGCTAAAAATTCATTATTATAACATGTCATAATTAATGTTATTTTTACCAAATTCTTGATAATTTTACCTTTCCATAATCCTCATTATTGTTTGTCCTAGTCATTCATTTTAGATTTGAATCTTGAAGAAACTTAAATTTGTCATCAAAGGTAACTTAAATACACTTGAATTCTTATAATTCTTTTTTAAATTAAACTAAAAAATTATATTGTTGTCCATTTACTTTATTTTTTTATAAACTCGTAAAAATGAATTTAATTAATTATAAAATAAAAATTTAATTTGATAAAATAAAAATTAAGAAACTAAAGTACACCTAGTAATAATAAAGTTTAGGAATCCTGGCATTATTTCTCCAAAACGCTTAAAACAAAAATGGAAAAGAATATGAAACAAATTATACTGGCAGTTTTAGTTAGAATTAAACTTAATTTAAAAAAGACTTTATTTTATACTTTTATTTTAAAAATTATTTTAAAAAAAATGATAAAATTGGCATATGGGTCAGGTCATCCTTAAAGAGAGTACAATTTGCAGATTGACTGTTGGCTAGACCTATACTTGGAAAGCGGCTCAAAAGGCTAAATCAAAAATGCGCATCGATCCAAATCCCAATTATTAAACGGCGCCGCTCCATATCATCCGTAACCTTTTAGTCATTTGGACGAAATTACCCGCCAGTTTACTTATTATTTAAGGGACCACCCCTATAACGAACCAGATTTCCAGAGCAAACGAACCAGGGACCACTAACCAACAAAAAGGTTGAAAACTGCACAGACTAGACTTAAATTTTACGCTCCATCATTACGGCCACTTTCCATCTTTTTACTGTTAAACCCCAAGGATGTGTCTACGTCAGGTTTTACCTCCTCACCAATTTTAAACCGTTGGATTACAATCAGAATTCCCATTCAACAGCGATGTGCGGACTTGATTTGGTGTTGTGACTTTGACGAGAAAAAAACATTCTTTTGCGCACATGCATCCACCGCATCTTCCTCACTGACGTGTCGGCGCCGTACGCATCAACCGGGAATTAATTTTATCTATATATTTATATAGCCTATATACAGTATCTGTTTCCGAATAACAGGTCCCGGCCGCCAGACACGCACCGACCTGGCCTGTCATCCTCTTTTGGCAGTTAACTTACACATTAGACGGCTCACACTCTTCCCCAAGTCCCGATCATAAACGGCTAAGACACGTTGATTAGTTAAGCAGTCAGTTTCAGGATTAGGAAATAAAGTGGAGAATTGAATCAGATTATCGTAAGATACCAACGGTTTCGTTGTCATGTGGTACGTGTCGGAAAGCGAAAAGATAGCTACAGCAGAGCTGATGATGCTTTTGTGCGGCCTATTGTTGTTCTTTTATAATTGATATGATATCGAAACCTTTTTCGAGGATTTTGTTCAGTGGTCGGTTAGGGTTTTTAAAAAAAAAAAATGGAGACGTGAATTCCACGCTTTTGAAAGCATCAGTTCTGCTTTTTCGCCTTTTGCGGGAGTTCTTAAAGTTCAGTCTGTGAGTGTGAGTGTGTATGAGAGAGAGAGAGAGAGAGAGAGAGAGGGAGAGAGAACTGCTGTTGAGTTGGTGGAGTGATAAAATGGAGGATGTAAGGGTGAAGGACACTTGGCGCGACGAGCTCGCGAGTCTGATGGACGACACCGGAATTCGGTACTATGCCGCGGAGCCGATGGGACTGGCTAAGAAGACGGAGGCTGATGACGTGGAAGCGGAGAGTTTCAAAGAGCAAGTAACGGGATTTTTGAAATCGTGGGGCGAGATGCTTGTGGATTTAGGGAAAGGAGTTAAAGACGTTGTTGAACAGAGTTTGGCTACTGAGGATTCGTTTGTAGCTCAAAAGCTTGCAAAACCCGTCGCTAAGGTCTCGAGTAAATTGAAGTTTTTGAATGATTTCTTGCCCGAAGATCGTGACCCTGTTCACGCTTGGCCCATTATCTTCGTTGTTTCTATACTAGCGCTTGCAGGTATATGATAGCTTCTTTTTTGAGTAATTTGACTTTTGGTTTTATTTGTTAGTTTTCCTTCTTTGCAAGTCTTTTGTTTTGATTAATTGATTATTGGATATGGGTGTGAATTGATAGATCTGTTTATGTATGGAAGTATCATCAACTCCAATTTTTCTTAGGAAAATTGGAGAATTGCATTGCTGGAATCTTATGTTTATGGTAGCAATTATGAAATCCACATTGTGTGTTTGTGAGAGTGATGTGAAATTTGTTCAAGTGTGAAATTTGTTCAAGTACGGAATTCTTCCAAACTTGATCTGTATATGTGGACTGTTTGACTTGGATTATGTCATTGATTTATTGATGTTATGAATTTATTTGCAGCACTAAATGTAAATAACACAAAAAGTAGTTCACTTCCATCAGTAAAAAGAGTGCGTTTACATCCTCCTGTTGCTCGTCGCGTACTACTTCCAGATGGCAGACATGTAGCTTATCACGAGCAAGGCGTTGCTGCTGAGAGGGCACGATATTCAATGATTGGTCCACATGCTTTCCTTTCATCTCGTCTTGCAGGTAACAACCCGGAGGAAATTTTCATTCTCTGGGGGATTCTGAATGGTGAAACTTTCTTTTGTGTCTGACTTCCTTAAGTCTTTTTACATTTAAGGTATACCTGGAGTCAAAGCATCACTGCTTGAGGAGTTCGGTGTTCGCTTGATTACATATGACCTTCCTGGTTTTGGAGAAAGTGATCCTCACTACAAGAGAGACCTCAATTCATCGGCACTGGACATGCTTTACCTAGCTAATGCCCTTGGTGTTAACGGCCAATTTTGGGTGCTTGGTTACTCAAGTGGAAGCATGCATTCTTGGGCTGCTCTCAAATACATTCCTGGGAAAATAGCCGGTATCTTAATCGTGCTTTGTTTTGAAGTTTATTGCTAGGTTCTTACCTGCATCTTCTATGCATCGAAGTATCAAGCCCCGTCTTGTTCATAATGCCTACTCGTTGTCATCCACATCATATAAAATTTTCCATTTTTACACCTATGATTATCTGCATGACCCAAGCATGACTAGTGAAGATGTGAGTAAAGGATCATACATAGCAATGTTTTAGCAAACTTGAAATTTTAATTGGAATGGATTCTTTCTTCACTGTACATAACTTGTTGAGATGCCCATGAATCATAGGTGCTGCCATGTTTGCTCCAATGGTCAATCCATATGATGGAAGCATGACTAAAGAAGAGATGCGTAGAACATGGGCCCAGTGGTTTCCCAGAAGGAAACTGATGTACTTCTTAGCTCGGAGATTTCCTAAATTCCTCTCTTCTTTTTACCACCGCAGCTTCCTATCAGGGAACCACGGTCAGATTGATAAGTTGATGGCTCTATCACTTGGAAGGAAGGTTAGTTTTTATGTCATGTTTGTTGTCATTACCATTTACAGCCTTTCCAAATTGGCCTTGTAACTTCAGACTTATAAACTAAAGCTTATATGTTTTACTGAGTTATTAGTGAAATTTTTAACTTGTGCTTGACATATTCAGGACAAAGTTTTGACCGATAAGGCAATATTTGAAGAGTTTTGGCACAGGGATGTGGAGGAGTCTGTCCGTCAGGGGAGTGTTAAACCTTTTATTGAGGAAGCCGTGCTGCAGGTGTCTAACTGGGGTTTCAGCCTAGCAGATCTTCGGGTGCAGAAAAAATGTCAAAGTAAAGGCATCCTTTTATGGCTCAAGTCCATGTACAGTCAGGCTGAATGCGAGTTGACTGGCTTTCCTGGTCCAATACACATATGGCAGGTATCCACAATTCTTTCTTCTTGATTTCTGCTGCTGTGTAAAGCATTATGTCAGCAATCTGCAGACCACATTACGAGGTGTTTGTAGCCTTCCCTATCTGTTTTTTGTGCTATGATTTACTCTATCAACAACAACACTTTTATAGCTGATCCGAGTAATTCTATCACCGAAGTCATTAGAATTTGCATTTCATTTTCCAGGGGATGGATGATCAAGTAACACCGCCTTCAATAACTGACTACATTAGCCGAGTTCTACCTGATTCCATATTGCATAATCTGCCAGATGAAGGCCACTTTTCGTATTTTTTTCTCTGTGATGAATGCCACAGACAGGTATTCTCTACACTATTCGGAGATGCTTTAGGGCCTCTTGAAGAGACGGAACAAACGGTCGGTAGACCATCTGAAGGAGAAATGAAAGAGGTTTCATCTGTTACTGAATCCTCATCAGTATAATGCCTCGGCTGGTTCTGCGTTGACATAATCCATCACGACAGACAGATAATACACTTCGTTTCTTTTGGTTCAACTTCTGATGTAAATAGCACAGAATGCTTCCAAGCAGATGGAGCATGAAAGATGAATTATATGCGGTTCCAACTTTTTTGTATGGTAAAGCACTTACGAAGAGCAAATTACTATAGAGAGCCAGCAATTTTAGGTGATGGATTTCCTCTTTCCTGTCTGATACCGCAGGTTTGCATTGGCCTTACGATTTACGTTTGTCTTCTGGGGCAGGTGAAATGATACCAGAACCAAAGACAATTATCGTTGATTGTATCATCTAATCTCTTGTCACTCCCTTTCAGAAACCAATCCTGCTCAATTTGACTCTTAATAAGAAGCTAATTCTCGCAATTTTGTTCTGTCGTGGATATATATGTACAAATTGACTCATTCTGATGGATTAAATCTAAAATTAAAGGACTTGAGTTTTAAAAATCAGGCTATGAATGAGGATTAAATTTAAAATTTAATAAAAAATGAATCATAAATTTAAAAATTCAATCAAAAAATTTTAAGAATTTGATTAGGCTATCTTAAATTTAGAGCAGTCTAAATTAGCAAAATTAGAAAATTCGATTGAATGAAGTCAACTAGTCAAACTTAAATTGATCAAACTTTGGAGTGGAGAGATTGGTTCCAAACTCAGACCAAATAAGCCAGATGTTAGCAAAACAACATCGTTTTGAGTAATTATATAAAAAGGTGTCGTTTTGATTTGTGAGTTTAAAAAATTAAAACTAAAATAACACTATTTCAAAAAGGTTAAATTGAGTTTATATCACATCAAAAAGGGTTGAGCAAGGTTAGGTCAGTGGAAGGAATCAAAGAGAATCCGACTCTGCCTAATCTATTACCATATTAGATATTTATTTAAGAGGGTATAGTAGAATACACTTCTAAAAAGATTTCTTACTTTAAAAATATTAAATAGATATCTTTTCACTATTCATATTTTAGTATCTTTCAAAAAACTAATAATTACATTGATTTAAGTAAAAAAGATAATAAGTCTATCTCACACTTTTGAGAACTGAATATAGTAATTTAGTTCACATAAATAATTATGATTTGTTTTGTTTTTATTTTAATTATTTATTACAACAAAAGACAATGAATGTTCTTCAAATAATAATAATAAAGAACATTCTGGCTCTCAGTTCTCGCTCTAATGATATCTGGAAGCAGAAAACAAGTCCGCAGGACCAAAATAAAACGATTGGAAGATGAAAATTCCAGTTTCGTTATTGCTTCTCACGTACAACAGTGTAGGAGCATTTCGAAGAGACAGAGTAAACACCCCATCTGTGTACTAAATGCAGACCAATCATATCAGAGTTTTACAAATTTTGTACACCAATTGGGACTTGAAAAAGCGATAGGACATCTGTTTTTCTTTCAAAACTAATTTCAAGAATCATCTTTTGTGGCACTAGGCACTTTCAGATTCTTGATTGGTTGAATGGTTTAGGATAGTCAAGTCAATGGCACTAAAATGCAGAACCGCCACCCTTTTTTCCAAGAAAGATATCTTTTGCTTCATTTATTTTGGACGCTAGATAATGACTTCCTCCTGCATCCGGATGGTTTGCAACCATCACTCTTCTATGTGCTTCCTTAACCTTATCTATTGGAGTACTTTCCCTGCCAAAAAAAAAGAGATTCCCAATAAACAAAATAAACTAGCAGTGATTTATGAGATGAGGTAAAGCACCTTGAAAGGTGCACAACTTCAAACACTTACAGCAATGAAGGGCTTAGAAAAGCACAAGTTCCACTGAAGGTCATGAATGCACAATGCAATGCAAGAATATAGATCAGGTAGCAATGAATACAAGCGTCTACTTAATGCTCTCAGGACAAATCACTCTGTTTTTGACTATGCAAACGATCATGGAACTATGAATTTGGATTAAACATGAATCTGAAGGCCTCACAACTAGTCAAAGAAGGAACACCCAAGAACTAGGAACTAAAATAAGCGACTATGTCTTCTAAACTTATGGGAGTATTGGCATGTTGTTCATTTCAAGAGATGGTTTCAGGCAGGCTCAAAGAGTTCTCTAGTAGTAGAAGCATTCATTCGAGAAATCACTGATCTGGAAGGGCTCAAAACAACTTTATATGACTTCTATCTTTGTTTAGATAGGTGAGTAATTAAATGCTTAGCAAACACAAACTACTTGATGCTTAATTAAGCTATCTCACTACATTCATTACCAAGGTCAGGACTTACATTGCTTAAAACTCATTACATTAGATCAACCCTTAAGAAATTTCAAGGTGTCAATTGTTCTCATATCATTCTCTCTGCTTATGTATTACATAAGAGGGTGACCAATGATCCATGTAGTTCCTAAGAACTGTTAGCAGACATCAGTATGACACAGTTTCTATGCTGAAGAAATTTACCATATCAACAAGTATTCTATCACATTGTACACTTTACCCAAAATGCACCTCAAGAACCTGAATCATGCTATAATAGAACTTTGTATTATTGCAGAAAAGATGGCAACAAACCTGACCCCAAGTATTAAAGCAGCTTCTCTCCTTGTCATGATGGGTTGAAACCCACCTTCGTAAAATCTGCGCAATCTAGCAGTTGGAGGTCTTGCTTTGAATGCCTGCCATGCCTGGATGGCATATCTAGCAGCAATAGCACTAGCAGCTATTCCAGCGCCTGCTATAATCGGTGTAGCCTGAACAACATTTACCCAATGCACATTAAGCATTTTGAAATTGAATAATCAACTGAAATAATCTTGGTTGTATAACAAACGACATTTTTCTAATAACAAAAAAGTGCAGTTAATCAACTTGTATATAGCAACTGCAAGCCGAACTACGAAGGTCCATAGATACGATAATCAACAGATGCTAGCAATTATTAACCTTTTGTTAACACATACTACTGAATCGAACAAAACAAACAGGAATCGAAGTTATCAATCCTAAGAATCCAAATAACAGCGTTAGTTTCAAGAGACCCACAAATGCTTTACTGGTTACAACAAAAGGATTAGGGTTCTCGACCCATGTAACCTAAAACGAAAAAATTCGAAGTTTGTATTTTTTTTTCCTGAAACCAAATCGATAAGGCGTTTGTGGCGGGGGCGAGCTATGATTATTAGATCGTAATCCAGACATTAAAAAGAAGGAGGAGAAAACCCTAATTGGAGAAACACTAACATAAACAAAACCCTAACAGTCGAGAAATCACCATGCAATCTGCAATCCTCTCTACATGAACCCAAAAGATCAACGAAAAATGAAGGAAACTCACCATTGATTCAATGTGCTACAGTTGAATGACACAGGAACAGGATACGAACACTAATGTAATAGTGTTGTGTGTGTATATATTTATTTATTTATCGTAACTCGCAAGTAAAGTAATTAGTGTGCTAGGTTGGCGGCGCTTTATTTTTAAAATTAATATAAATAATCTTTTTCTGAAATTTTATTAATAAATAATCTTAAAATAGAGTATATGATTAATTTGCATATCTATTGAATTAATAAATGATCTATGTAATACTTTGATTAATTTTCTAACTAATTACATATTTATTTATTATCTTTTTAACCACTTTGGAAGTACTATAATATGAAATCTATGAAGAGTTAAAGTTGATCATTAAACATGATATTTCCCTTAAAATATGATAAGTAGGAATAAGTATAATTAAATGACTTAAATATAGAGATAATAAATTATTTAGTGCCTATTTGGATGGACTTTTAGGAGGTCAATAAGCACTTTTTTTACCACAAAAGTCTTTTTTAAGAAAAATGAGTGTTTGACTGTAAAATAAAAATTACTTTTTTAATAGATATGACTTTTTTGACAGCCAAAATACAACTTTTTGATAAGCTCAAATTTGGAGCTTATAAACAAAACTTCTCAAATGACTTTTTTGAGTAAATTTTTCAGAACAAATAATGAGCCTATTTTTTAGTCCCTTTTGCCCTTATATTTTACACATAACTCTTACAATACTCACAAACTCATTTTCACGTTTATCTTGTAAACTCATCTTCTCAAATATTTATTTTTGATATTAGTTTTACTTATGTAATAGTCTATATAAAAGATTTGGTTAGACATATTTTCATTTATATTTCATATGGTTTAAAATTATACAATAATTAATATATTTTGTTTTGCATATTGTTTAACATACTTTAAATAATATTTATATGCATAAATAATTTTTATTACAAAATAAGATATATTTAAAATTAAAAGTACTTTTTATTTTTATGCTGCCAAATAATCTACTGTATGAAGCTCTTTCAAAAAAGTTATTTTTTAAATGATAGTCAACTGATTTATTAGAAAGGTTCTCAGAAAAGATCTACAGAAAAAACTCTAATGAAATAAGCTTAACCAAATCGAGGCTTAACATAAGAATATATTAAAAGTAGAAATTTAAGAGGGCCAGCTTTAGAGCAAGTGGAAGCTACGTACAATTAATGACTCTTTTTTGACTCTCGCCGAATAGAAAAACTTGTACATTGTAACAACTTTTTAAAAGTAGGTATTTAACATAATTTTTTAATCCTTATTTTTAATAATTCCAATACATCATACTCAAATGTCAATTTGGACATTATTTGTGGAAGCACAAATCTAAAGGTCTCATTCAAATGAAGAATGGAGACAAAAGTGTTTAAAAAAACAAAACAATCACAAGTAATACCAAGAAACAGATTTCACCCCCAATGAACAAACGATCATTTTCACGAGGGAAAGAAAAGTGACTGAGAATCCAAGTTAATGATCCTTTTATTTCCCTTAACTTTCTTGGATTGTTGAAGATCCGAGGAATTGCCTCCTCCAGTTCATGCTTTAAGTGTTTAAACGCCTTCTCTAATGGTCATTGTGTTTTGTGCTGTGAAGTTGCTTTCGATCTTTGGTGGACCGGGATGCCGCCTTAGTCTGGCCGGTGAGGGTGGATAAGAAAGCCGCTTCTTTACAGGCCCCGTCGACACCTTTTCCCTTTCTGGTGTCCCATTCTTCTCTAACCCCAGTGGACTCTGCAACCTGGACTTTGCTCTTGCAGACTCAGTTGGTACCATGTAGCTTGGAACAGTTGAAGAACTCGCCAGACTATCGTTATCTTGCACTACTGACCCTGCAATGCTGTGCCGTCTAGATTGCATGCTGACCATGCTTCTGGAATCATCATCTTGACCCCCAGTGCTGCTCCGTGGGCTTGCTGACTTCAATTTTCTGGCAACAGTTGAAGCTGGCTTTAGAGGAGTTGAAGGGGAATGCTGGTTCACAGTTTGGCTAGGCTTTTCGCTTTCGCTTGGTGATAGATAATCAGAATTCAGCTGGTAGCGAGCATAGGACTTCATAATTTCCCCTCCCATGCTACGGCTTGCACTCTTTACAGATGAGTGCTCATTAAATTCCTTCTCTGCCATGCTCCGGCTATCCCATGGATGAGCTGCCATCCATCTTTCGAACCAACTCCAGCCCCAGGTAGGATTGCCTGGATTCATGAACAGTGTATTTGCAGATCTTGGAGGATTCTTCCCAGTTTTCTACAGAGGAAAATTTCATGCAGTGTCACACTCGGGAAAAGAGAGAGCACACCAGCTAATATTCAAGGAACTCATGTTGAAGGCTGAGTATTTCTCTTCCAGGATATAAGAATAGTCCATGTCTCCACTCTGGATATGAAGATAATACTTGTATTGCAGTATATGAAACTACTTAATCAGCACATGTAAATTTGACCAAGCAAATGACTCAATGAACGTAGTCAGATGTTTGAACTCGATGGTTTATCCAAACATCCCACTTTTTGGAAATTAAAATAGTTTGTTGCAAATTAAAATTTTGAATTATTCCACATAGTATAGAATACAGCACTTTTAAAAGATTGGTTACCTGATGAGAGAATGCATAAGCCAGTGCTCTTTCCCTTCTCATTGCAGCCTCGTACCTGCTAAGAAGGTTTGCTTCAATCTGTTCCTTCGAACGTAAGCTGTCATCCCATTCCTCTTTCATCTGTCACAACAACCAAATAGTCCTACTCAGCTAAAGGAACTGGTCCTAGAAGCCACTGGTAATAGAATGTCAATGAAGTTGCTAGTCCTGTATTTTGTTCATCTAGATTAAAATTTATGTCTACATAACGTAATTGTAAGATCATTTAGAAGCACATAGTTGACAACTACATTTCACAAATTATTTGGCATTCTTCTGGTGCCATTTCAGGAAATTCTTCGTGACATTTATTCCGAATTAAAAGAATTGACCTGCCACCAAAGCTCTGAGACACAAGCATTGTATTTAATAATGACATAGTATTTATTCTACAATTCTGATAATGTGCATCGAGACATATACTATCATAAAGGGTTAATAAGGCGAACCCACCCGCAAATTCTCAAGCTCTTTTGCATGCTTCTGCAGGAGCTGTCTCTGGAGGGCCTGATTCTCTTCCGACATTCTGATTCTCCTAGTATGAATCTGAGACTGCACTCGGGCTAGAGCCTGCATGCACCGAAGGGTATTTACTGCTTGTCGTTTGACAGTTGGTCCTTCCATTAGTGACTTAAGCCTGAACAACCCTCTCAAAGCACGCAATGCCCTTCTTGCCTAAAAAGAGAAGTCAGAATTGATGCAAACTAGTTTTATAACATTATCCAGCATGGCAAATACAACGATAACAGCTTGAACTTTCAGAGTCCCAACAGAAGAAATAAATTATCAGACTTAGCAGTCAGCATATTAACCTTTAACAAGAAAACTCAAATAGACTCAGAATATCATCATAAACTATCTTGCAAACAAAACAACATTGTCCAGATCTTACAAGGACAATACTGTTGTGTTTCTTACAAATTAGAACAAGTAATGACAACGAATTTTTCTATAAGATTTTATTTTCTCTATGTTCCATAAGTCAGAAGTGCTAAGAGAAACATACACGATACAAGTCCAACAGCTTACTGTAATATGACATTTGGATAGTGAAATAGTTCAAAACAAACCAAAGGGCATCCCAAAAATGAATCATCATTGATTCTCATCGATAAATAATATAGCCCAACATACCAAGTATCCTCTGAATGTTGTTTGAATCATTATTGCTGCCTCTTCTTCATTTAGTTTGACCGAAAACTTATGAACCTTAGCAATTCGCAGCACCTCCACGGTTGGCTGGGCCAGATTAAAAACAGACTCAGATGTTGCAGGCATCGCTCCTGGAGCAGCATAAGGATATTTTTCTTCTTCACTTGTGCTTTCAATTAATTTAACCTCCACTGATTGAGTAGGGGGAGAAGGCGCCACCACATTTCCCAAAGAAGTGGAATTGGAATCCAGTTGCTGTTGCTCAGGAGAGGATTTTTTCTTCAATTTATTTGATTTCTGTGTAAATATTTTGGTTATTACAACGAAATTGAAAAGTATGAACTTTATATAATTGAAATAAATGGTTTTAAATACCTCATCTTTTTTCTCTTTGGTCTCTGAACTAAAAGCCTTCTTGATGTTAGAATACCATTTTCCTTTCTTTCCCATTTCTAATGACTATTTCAACCTGTTCCTGGAACAAATCGAGGGATCAGTTTTGAACTTTGATTGTATAATTATAAATTACAAGAAAATTATCGATAGAAAAACAGTGAGCACCACATCATGGATAAAGAAAGGATATTATGGTCGGGCAAAACTGTGGAATAAACAGAACTAAACAACCTTAAAGGCAGTATTACTTGAGAAAATCTATGAAAATAAGAACAAAACAAAGAGAGAAAAGAAGAAGAATGATCGTGATAGCCACAAACGAACCTCAAAAATGGAGATGGAAACATGGAGACAAAAGAAATTTGAGAAGGAAAAGGTCAAATCGTTGACTTAGACTAGTTTGGGTTAAAGTACCAATCTGGTGGCCGGCGAGCATAATAGAGTCAGGAGAGCATTTTACCATTAAAAAGATTAAATCAAATGGTAAATGAAAGTGTTGAATTTCCATCTTTTGTGCATTTTCCAACACATTTTCAGCAAACAAACAAACGATAAGAAAAATGATAGGTTGACTAAAGCCACCGACAGATAATTCAAAGCAATATGCACCAAGAAAGAACTCATTTTGAACGCAGATGTAACAGAATCCAAAGGAAACAAAGAGAGAAATGTACCACGACCAATTGAAGTGAATGAAAATTGTAATCTTTCAAAGGGGTCTCATGCATTCAGAGGGAAACGGCAATACAAAGTAAGCAAACCGAAGTGGGAAGATCTCAAAAGGCTATTTTTACACGAATTCCGCAGATGGTCTCTTTCTTTCCTTCCGTATCAATCTACAGAAATAGAACACTGGGAATGAAGAAGAAGAGGTGAAATGAGGGTTCTTTGGGCAAGGGAGATACAAGTAGATCTTTTGCTCTACTGATGTGAGGCGAGAGATAATATGAGCAAGAACCAGCTGGTTTAGCCAAGTGTGACCCCACGTCTTCCTGATTAAGGACAGTACTGGTCCCCACTTTTCGTTAATCTAAGCCTTGTTCTTTCGGTGCTTCAGGAACTCCATTGACATTTAATTGACTCAGACTTTCCAATTTCTCAGGATCAGGACACTGGAAGAATCTAAACTCACACTTCGGATCTCACACATCCCAGGGTTGAAAAAAGACATCATATATAACAGTTGCTTGTCTTAGCAAGTCATTCTTTTAGCATTTATTCATGGAATAACTATTTTAAATATATATGATTGGTTAAATAAGATATTTAGTATACGAACTTACAAGGTTCAAACTTTACTTGTCATTGTCTCTGTTAACAAAAACAGAGAAGGCGAACTTAAAGGTTCAAACTTTGCTTGTCATTTAGTGTCTGTTAACAAAAACAGAGAAGGAAAGAACATGTCTTTTTGTTTTCTATTTGTCTTTATTCATTTAGTTAATAAGAAAATTAGCAGAGTAAAAGAGGAGAATGACCTAGTTTGGAACTACCCACTTCCATTTATGACATCTGTCAGCTTCATATTGGCATTTTGTAACCTGAACTTTACAAATGATCCAAAGTCTTTGCTGTGCCAACAAACGCTGTCCCGCCTCCATAAAAGACAAATCAATGCAAAGTTTGTCTTTCAATTCCTGCAATGCCAAATACTACTAAAGACTTAATCATTCGACATGTACTATAACAGTACCTAACTCTATCCTTTATTTGTGCTAGACTTTGTCTCCTCCTTATTCTATTTTCGTTCAAGTAAGCCTGATTTCTAAGGCATAATCAAACTCAAATGAATGAGTAGCCTTCCTGTCTTGGTTCAACAACTTTTCTCATCATTGCGTTTTAGTAGTTGGTTGCAGGAGTTGAACTGGGGCCACCTTTGGTGATGCCTTTGTAGGGCCGGAATTTGATAGCAATCACGTTATGAAAATAACTCAAATGGGTTATATACAGCCAAGTGAAAAGTAATATGATCTCTTCTAAATGTTTCCTACATATCAGTTTCTATCAACTTTTAGGAAGAAAAACTTGCTCTTCCCGTGATTGGAACTCCGACAGGGTACCAAACAAACAATACTTTTTGTCCTTTTCAGAGCTTTCTTGTGGCTTTATTTCAATAATTGTGGTGTGATGGATAAACATTTATCCTAATATTACTAGGACAATAACAATCCAACCCAGATAAAGGTCCACTGATGAAGGGATATAAAAAGGTTCGAAAATACGTAGTCTTACTCTTAACTAAATTCAACCCCGTAAAAGATCCCTGATCAAAGAATATAAAAAGCTCTAAAAATATGCAATCTTACACTTACCTAATAAAAGAACATCCATATCTATGGATTATACATGTGGAAAAATTGGAACAGAAGCAAAAGCTTGACAGAGTGAATAATTCTGAAGGGATATTTTCCTCTAGAAAGGGAAATCCGGTTTATAAGCAACATAGCTGCGATGCGAAAGAAGTCAACACCAGAAATATTAGCTTATGTAACCATGTTGTACTCCGAAAGCTTAGGAGCCTTGCTTCTAAGCCCAAACATAGCATTGCTTACAAATTCAACGTTGACTAAGTGATAGGGACGCAATCTGCACCAAAACTTGCACCTGAGTTCCTTCCTTATACTTCACCTGACATGGCTTCTGATAGCATGTTATCTTGAAGGTTTCATTTATCTTTATGTATAGTTCTATTCGTAGGCTTTATTTATGATTCCTCGCTCGCAGCTTCTATTCGTAGGAAATGGTTTCTCTTAATATGTTATGGGTCGTTTTAACTTGGAGGTTTCATTTAATATGTTTTGCCGTTACCCATCGGGCCTCGCGTAGGGCTGGCCCTACGCCGAATCGACACGGGCCTAGCCCATTAACTTGGACTCAGACCTTTTTGTCATCCTAAATCGAAGAACTACACATAAAATAATAAAATTAAATACAAAACATTAGATTCAAAATAAAATTTAAAAAACTCTTTATTTGAGATCCTCTACCAATATCTTAGTATGTCAAAGTTTTCTATTGAAGACTACGCCCTCATTAAATTCCAGTAGAGTCGTATCATTATTGATAACCTCTCCCAATTTTTCTAGACTTTTCTTTTTTTCTTTTTATAGTCCCTAAGTATAATTATTTTGTATCTTCTTACTAGAACGTCAGAATGTCTCCTTTTAACATGTCTGAATCACTTAAGCCTTGTGTCGCTTAATTTTTTATTAATATTAGCTACCTTTAATTTGTCTCTTACTACTATTAAACCTAAATCTATCCCGAAACTCAATTAAATTAAATTTTGCCTATTCATTTTATTGTTTTTTGTCTTAATTAAGTGGATATGAACTTATTTTCCTACCTAAAAACACGAACAAAATCTAAGCTAGCTTCAGTCGGTTGATTAATTAGTTAATCATAAGTCGGCATAACCTAACAGATTTCCCAAGAAAGACATCTTGATTATATGTTCCATTAAATCAATACTGAAGGATTTCGTCTTGTCCATCTGACAAGTTTTTTCGTTGTTTTCGTTTCTTTCGTTTATTCTTCGTGTCTTGTTCCCTTTGTTTGTTATCTTTTGGCTCTAATCATGAATACAGATCGAATGGCAGAGGATATGGCTAGTCTATCTATTGATGATGATGGTGAAGAAGAGGTGGTGGTTATCGAAGGCGATGTAGGGGAGGAGTTTGGTGAATCAACCTTGTGTGTGGTTGGGCGTTTTCTGACTGAACGGCCAGTTAACTTTACAGCTATGAAACACACATTGGCAGCCCTTATGAGGCCAGTAATGGGTATGTCGGTGAGAGAAGCGAATGGGGGAGTATATTTGTTTCAGTTTTATCATAAGGTAGATATGGACCGAATCCTTGACATGAGTCCTTGGTCATTCAGTAACTAGGCGCTGCTAATGGAGAAGCTAGGAGACTTTGACCACCCTTGTGATGTCCCTCTCAATCATATTTATTTATGGGTGAAGGTCTTTGGATTGAAGGCGGGGTTTAAATCGGAGAGTGTGATAAAACGGGTGGGAGATGCCATTGGTGAGTTTGTGGAGGCTGATCCGAATAACTGTGTGCAGAAGTGGCACGAGTTTTGGCGAGTTCGTGTCAAGTTTGATATACGAAAGCCTATTAAAGAATCAATGAAGCTTAAGAAAGGAGAGTCCAATGAGGTGATTACTGTGAACTTCCTTTATCAGCGAATTCCCACGTTTGGTTTCTTGTGTGGTATAATAGGCCATGGGGAAAAGTTCTATTCTCTTTTAGTGCAAGCTAGTGGGGCACCTATTCCTCGCAAATTTGGTCCCCATTTGCGTGATGGTAATCGACGTCTGCAAAGTTTTCTTGGTTCAAAGTGGCTGCGAGATGAACCAGGTTTCGTAGAAGGCATTGGTGAAGGGATGACTGGAGAGGGTGCCAGTTGCACTGGTAAGGGAAGGCCTGAATTTCGTGGAGTTAATCCACTATTTACGTGGGATTCGGGTAGAGATAAAGGAGTGATGGAAGACGATTATAGTGGCAATTTGAATATGCAGGATCCGGGGAATATTGTGGGGAATACGACAGTGAATGTGAAAGGAGAGATGCGGCCCGCAATAATTACTATTAATGATCCCAAGAGGAGACGAGTTGCGCCGGAGGGTAAAGAGGAGGAGGGTGGTAGCCCAATGAGTGATGGTGGCAGTACTGCAGGTGTTAATCAGCAAGCAGTGAACCCAATGCTTCAAAAAACGGGGGCAAGGTGGGAGCTGGTGGTCAGCCCCGTCGACAGATATGAGTTGTTTAAGCCGAAATTGCCGTGGGCTTGGAAATGTTAAAGCTGTTTAAAACTTACAACAACTTATTCGGGAGAAACGGCCAAATTTTATTTTATTTTAGTTGAAACTCTTTGTTCTTTTTCTAAGATTAATGAAATAAAGACTCTTGTGAATTATTATGGTTTCTTTTCCATAGATTGTGTTGGTCATAGTGGTGGTCTCGCATTACTTTGGAAAGGAGTTGATTTTGTTCAGCTTCTAGATTCTTCACCGAGATTTATTGACGTTGGGGTGTGTCTGATGGGGTTGAATCCTTGGAGATTAACTGATTTTTATGGTGAACCTGAGAGGAGTCGTAGGTATGTTTCATGGGATATCCTGAAGCACTTGGCATCACGTAATACTCTCCCACGGGTTTGCATGGGAGACTTTAATGACATATTGGGCACTAATGAGAAGGTGGGGGGTCAAGCGCAACCGAATTCTCTTATCATGGGTTTTAGAGACGCAGTCTCTACGGCAGGTTTGATGGATATGCGGGGTGATGGATATTCGTTCACTTGGGATAACGGGAGAGAGGGAGGTGATCATGTGGAAGCTACACTTGATAGATGTTTGATTAATGGGGACTGGAAACGAAAATTTAGTCAAATTGAGGCTTCTGTGCTTGACATATCGACTTCGGATCATTTACCAATTTTTTTATAGTTACGAGTTTTTGTTTCGCAAAACCAAGTACACTTGTTTCGCTTTGAAAATTGCTGAAGTAAAGAGGTTGAATGTTGTCTACTGGTTAAGAAGTGTTGGAATGATACGAACAGTGCTGATCTTGTTTCAAGATTTTCGCATTGTAGCAAAGCTCTAGCGAAATGGGGTTATGTTTTTAAACGTACTTTTCAAGCAGAAATTGATAGCTGCCGACAGAGAATGTCGTATTTGAGGGGCAGGAGGCGTAGTGTTGATAGGAGGGAGTTTTTACTGGCTAAAGAAAGGTATAGTTTACTACTTAATCAATGGGAGCTATATTGGAGGCAGAGGGAGAAAGTCGAATGGCTGTGAGATGGTAATAGGAATACGAAATTTTTTCATGCTAAGGCATCAGAGAGGAAGAGGAGGAATAGTCTGGAGAAGCTGAAGGATAGTTTTGAGGTTTGGCGTGAGTGGGACTCTGGCCTATCCAACGTGATTACTGATTATTTTGAGAAGCTATACTCTTCACATTATTGTGATTCGCAGGCGGTGTTGAATTATGTTCCTCGATTGGTTTTGGATGAGGTAAATGTTGTTTTGATGGAGCCTTTCACTGCTGAGGAAGTGAGGTGTGTCGTTTTCAGCATGGGTGTGGATAAATCATCGGAAGTTGATGGGTTGAATCCTAGGTTCTTTCAGCGGTTCTGGGGGGTGATAGGGGGCAGTTTCGGAGTTTTGTATATCATGTATTGCGCGAGGGAAGTTCCCGCAGCATCTTAACGAGACCCTTTTAGTTTTGATTCCAAAGAAGTCAACTCCGGAGACCATGATGGATATGAGACCCATTGCTTTATGTCAGGTTCTTTACAAAATTATCTCGAAGATGTTAACTAATAGATTGAAACCTTTCTTGGCGACTATTATTTCTCCGCAGCAAAGTGCGTTTGTGGCTGGGATACAGATCCAAGATAATTCTATCATTGCTTATGAGGCTATTCATTCTCTCCAAAGTAAGAAGGTGGGTAAGACGGGTATGGTGGCCTCGAAGATTGACATTAGTAAAGCCTATGATAGGCTAGAGTGGAACTTTCTGAAGGCTGTCACGTTGAGGATGGGCTTTTGTACTGATTGGGTGGATTTAATACAAGTATGTATTTTTACAGTTAGTTATAAGGTTTTGCAGCAAGGTAAGCTCCTTGGGCCGATTCAGCCGTCCAGGAGATTACATCAGAGAGATCCCTTGAGTCCATATCTGTTTATTCTGTGTGCAGAGGTGTTGTCTCGACTTATTCAAGCCAGGGTTGATGCAGGCGAGCTTCATGGATGTTGTGTGAGAAGAGGGGCCCCGGAGATTAGCCATCGTTTCTTCGTCGATGACAGCGTTTTATTCTTCAAGGCTATAGAGAGGGAAGTGGGGGTGGTGAAGCATGTGCTTCAAGATTATGAGAAGGCTTCAGGACAAGCAGTGAAGATTATGAGAAGGCTTCAGGATAAGCAGTGAACTTCTCAAAATCCCTTGTTTGTTATAGTCCTAACACTTCATAGTTGGTGAGGTCTGCGATTTGTGGTACACTCCAGGTCACTGAACATGATAGTCTTGGAGACTACTTGGGGTTGTCGACAGCAATGGGTCGCAATAAAAAGGAGGTCTTTCACTTTGTTAAAGACAAGTTGTGGAAGCGCTTGAACTCATGGAAGAACAAGCTGCTTTCAAAGACAGGAAAGGAAATTTTAATTAAAACAGTGCTCCAGGCGATTCCTAATTATGCGATGTCATTGTTCCTGCTGCCAAAAAGGATTTGTGATGATTTGGAGAAGTTGTTTGCGGATTTCTGGTGGGGGAGGAATGGACGAAGGTCTCCGAACTTACATTGGATGACTTGGTCAAGATTATGCAAGCATAAAACTCATGGGGGACTTCAGTTCAAGCATATTCGAGAATTTAATTTAGCTATGTTAGGACGGATTGGTTAGCATTTGATTAAATACCCCAATTTGCTTATGGCTTAGGTTCTTAAGGCAAGATATTTTGCGCACTCGAGTTTTATGGAGGCTGATATAGGTGCTAATCCCAGTTATGTGTGGCGGAGCATTTGAGAGAGTAAGCAGGTTTTGAAGAAGGAGATGTGTTGGTGGGTTGGCTCGGGTGAGAAGATTTCTATTTGGTGGGATGCATGGATCCCAGACTATGAGACTATGCGCATTCTGGTGTTTCCACGGTCTTTTCTCCAGATAAACAAGTTTTCAAGGTAAGTGATTTAATAAAGGAGGGCAGATGGGATAGAGATTTGATTGAAGCCACTTTTAATGAGAGGGATTCTTCTCAGATAATGTCTATCCCGTTAAGCAATTGTGTAGAGGATGCCCTATTCTGGATGTTAGATAAAAAGGGGATATTTACAGTTAGGTCTGCCTATCGTGCGTTGTTAAATCAAGTGGAAGAGCCTGACCATCAAGTTCTACATATGTGGCGCAAATTATGGAAGCTACCATTACCGCCACAGGTGAAAAATTTTGTATGGTGAGTTGTTGAACAAAATTCTAATGTATGTAAAAACAGAGTATGCAGAAACTTTTTGTATATCTTCTTATTCTATTGAGAAGAGTCTTGGACTTATATACACTACTGAAAAGAAACCGCTCTCTAACCAGCTAACTAACTAACTGTACACTTAACAATAACGATAACGAAGCTAATCACAAAACTAATAAAACTAATCAGTAATTAAATAATTCCTTCATCCCCCCCTCAAGTTGGAGCTTGGAGAAAATCACGCAAGCCCAACTTGACAAGAAACCCATGGAAAGCAGGAGCAGAAAGGGACTTAGTAAAAATGTCGGCAAGCTGAGTAGACGAAGAAGTATGAAGCAAGGAGAGAAACCCCTGTTTCAGCTGCTCGCGAACAATATGGCAATCGATGTCCAGATGCTTGGTCCGCTCATGGAAGACTGGATTGGCAGCAATGTGGAGCGCCGCCTGATTGTCGCAAAAAGCAGAAATAGGAAGAGAAATAGGGATCTGAAAATCCCGCAAAATGTAAGAAATCCAAAGAAGTTCACAAACCACCGAACTCATGCTCCGATACTCTGCCTCGGCTGAAGACTTAGAAACAGTAGCTTGCTTCTTGGACTTCCAGGAAATGAGCGAAGATCGTAAAAAAATACAAAACCCAGACACGGATCGGCGAGTATCACGACAAGCCCCCCAATCCGCATCACAAAACGCCTGAAGAACAAAAGATTGATTAGCAGGATAGAACAAACCCAGAGACGGACAGCCCTTCAGATAACGCAAAACATGAATCTCCGCCTGCCAGTGAACCTCTGTTGGCGCTTGGACGAACTGACTAAGCTTATGAACGAAAAATGTGATGTCAGGGCGTGTATACCCTAAATACAATAATCACCCAACCAGCTGGCGGTACGGCTGAGGATCAGCAAGAGGAGAACCATCCGAAGCAGCCAAAGTTAATCCCTTTTGTAAAGGAGTCGTCACCGGTTTACAACCCAATAAACCAACGAATCGAATTAAATCCAACACATATTTACGCTGATTAATGCACATACCGTGAGTCGAACGCGCGATCTCAAAACCCAAGAAATACTTCGCATAACACAAGTCTTTAATAGTAAAGGCATTATCAAGGAAAAGTTTCACCTTCTGAATCTCTTCCTTGGAATCACCCGTTAAAAGCATATCATCCACATACACTAGGATAAGCAAAAAACAAGTATCAGTCCGAAAAGTGAACAGACAGTGATCATGTTGCGACTGATGAAACCCATAACGTTGAAGCTGGAGAGTTAACTCAACATTCCACTGTCGAGAAGCCTGCTTAAGGCTGTAAAGCGACCTCTTCAACTGACAAACTTGATGCGGTGCGGCCTTGGAATGCCCCTCAGGTGGAAACATATAGACTTCCTCATCCAAAAAACCATGGAGGAAAGCATTATTAATATCTAGTTGATGCAAGGGCCAACCTTTGGCAGCAACAAGGGCAAATAAAATGCGCACGGTGACAACCTTGGCTACCGGCGAGAAACTATCAGTGTAATCAACCCCTTCAACCTGGTTATATCCCTTGGCCACTAATCGAGCCTTAAACCTATCAACCTCACCACTAGGCTTCAACTTAACTTTGTACACCCACTTAGAACCAATGACCTTCTTCCCGGCGGATAATGTGGTAAGAACCCAGGTATCATTCTTCTCAAGAGCATCCAATTCAGCTTGCATCGTCGTAACCCAATGAGGATCATGACGAGCTTGCAAATAAGATGTGGGTTCAGTAATACGAGATACATTGGCCAAAAACTCAACGTAGGAGGAGCTAAAACCAGGATTTACAGTAAAGGGAAATGTAAGAGGGGTATGTGAAGAACTATGCTTCATGGGTAAACAATTCAGAGGAGGAGAAGTAAGGCTTACGTGCGATACAAAATCACGCAATCAAGAAGGCGGCTGTCGAACACGCGTACTTTGCCGAGTAACATCGGTAGGGGCAGGAAGATCAGGTGGATCACCAACAGTATCCGTCGAGGCATAACGAGGCTCCGATAAAGGAATCGCATCTGTCATATGCGGAACCAAAACATCAGAAGAAGACATTATGTTCGGAGCAGTAGGCATAATGGACGGTAATATAGCAGAATCACTAGTAGATTGATGAGTATCTGGATGCTTAAACGGAAACACATATTCAAAGAAAGACACATCTCTGGAAACAAAAACTCGTCTGGCCTGTAAATCGTATAGCTTGTACCCCTTCTGGCCAGAAGAGTAACCAAGATAAATGCTCCGGAAAGAGCGTGGCGCCAACTTATCCTTATGTGGGTGAGTATCAGCAGCATAACACAAACACCCAAAACAACGCAAATCAGTATAACTAGGGGAATGTCCAGACAACAATTTATAAGGTGATTTCCAATTAAGCAATTTACAAGGCAACCGATTGATGAGAAATGCAGCATGCAAAATACTGTGACTCCAAAATGTCTTTGGAAGACCAGATTGGAACAAAAGAGCTCGTGCCACTTGCAGTAAATGACGATGTTTCCTCTCCACAACACCGTTTTGTTGTGGAGTGTACACGCATGTTCGTTGATGAAGAATACCTCTGCTATGAAACACATCTTGTGTATCTTTACCCAAAAACTCTGAGCCATTATCAGTCCGCACAATCTTCACGTAACCAGCATACTGTCGTTGAATATAGATTAGAAATCGGTCTAGAAGGTGACTAACCTGCGCCTTATGCTTCATCAAGAAAATCCAAGTACACCGACTATGATCATCAACAACCGTCAAAAAATAATGCGCCCCACAAATGGAAACATCTTTATAAGGTCCCCAGATATCAACATGTAACAACTCAAAAAGTACAGCAGCCTGTGTAGAACTAACCGGAAAAACAGTCCGAGTTTGTTTAGAAAGAGGACAAACTTCACATAAAAAGTCTGTGTTATTCATAAACCGAGTACAATCACCAACATGTCGTAGTACAATATCAGAAGGATGGCCCAACCTCATGTGCCATAATGTTCTATGAGCAAGTCTATCATGAACATTGCAAACATGTTCCCCTTCGGGAGTAACATAATCAAAAGAAGAATTACAAGGGAAAGTATTACACAAAAAAGAGTTATGGTCCAGAAAATAAAGACTATGGAAAACTTTGCCCTTAGCCACCGTCTGGTCAGCCTTCTGGTCCTGTAATAAGCAATATTTAGAAGAGAATAAAGCATTGAATGATGATTGTCTGGTTAACTTGCTGACTGATACAAGATTATGACTGAAAGTAGGTATGTAAAGAACTGATTTCAGAATTATCTTCCCATTCAAAACAATGACACCTCTATATTGAACGTCATTCACCTCCCCGTTAGGTAAGAACAACTTTGACAAAATACAAGCACCAATGATTGAAACAAGCGTTTGTCGACACAAATATGTGAAGTAGCTCCTGAATCCACAATCCAATTCGTAGAAGCTGGAACAGACTTAATAGCAGGATTCAAGTGAGACATACCTGCAAACTCAGTCTATATCATATTTAAAGGATGAGAGTCTTCAGTGGACTTCCCCTTCATCAACCGTGCGAGTTCCTGCTGAATTAAAAAAGACAATGACTGTGATCCATTTGGCACGTCATACACCTTTTCCACATCCTTCTGCACTGCGTCAACCATATGCACAGATTTAGCTTTCTGTTGTCACTTGCCAGCACCAGCTTGCTTATTCTTCAACTCCGCATACCAGTCGGGATAACCATGCAACTTAAAACAAGTTTCCCGCTCATGACCGTCCAAGGAACAGTAATAATAATGCTTATCTTCTTTACGTTTAGTATCTTTCTTTTTTAAACCAGTTCTACTCACATGGTCTCCTTCATAAGATCCGCTCCTATTACTTCTACCATCTTTCACTAACATAGCAACAGCACCAGCATCCTCGTGTAGCATATGTACCTGCCTCTATTTTTCAACTCAGAGCACTAGTGAATAAGCCTTGCTCGCAGATGGAGGTGGATCTTGGGCCAAAATCTGACTTCGAATATGATCGTAGGATGAATTCAACCCCATCAAGAACTGAATTAACTTGTTAGCATTATCAACATCCACTAGTCGTTTATTAATTCCACAATGGCAACCTTGACAACTACACACTGGTATAGGCATAAGTTGCCCTAGTTCATCCCAATTTCGATTAATTTTGTTGTAATACGCAGTTATCGAAGAGTTACCTAGCTCGACTGAATTAATCTCACGATGTACGTGAAACAATTGCGGCAAATTGCTTTCTCCATACACTTCCTCAAGTTTGTCCCACAACGTCTTTGCGGAACTACAAGTAATGTAAGACTCAGCAATCTCCTTCGAAAAAGAATTGAAAATCCACTGTTTCACCATGCAGTTGACTTTACACCATCTTCTGTATAACGATTCGCCGGACGGTGGAGGTAACGTCCCGTCAATAAACCCAAGCTTATCCCTAGCTTCTAAAGGGTTACGGATGGATATACTCCAAGAGTAAAAATTCGTATCTGTTAGCTGTACAGTGACTAACATCATTCCAGGATGATCGGAGTTGTATAACTGGTAACAATCTTCTGGAGACTGATCGACACCTGGCATCCTCGTCCCCATATCGTCGTTAACTTTCAACCGTCGAAACTACGGATCGTCTTTGGCTCTGATACCATGAACAAAATTCTAACGTATGTAAAAACAGAGTATGCAGAAACTTTTTGTATATCTTCTTATTCTATTGAGAAGAGTCTTGGACTTATATACACTACTGAAAAGAAACCGCTCTCTAACCAGCTAACTAACTAACTGTACACTTAACAGTAACGATAACGAAGCTAATCACAAAACTAATAAAACTAACCAGTAATTAAATAATTCCTTCAATTGCCAACAATATATTGCCGACAAGAGTGTCGTTGCGGCAAAGGCGAGTACCGGTCCCATCCATCTGTCCTCTCTGCAATCTGGAGGAGGAATAAACTTTGCATTTGCTAGTGAACTGCCATTATGCTCAACAGGTATAGAGTTCTATCTTTGGATGGTACAAACCTCTTGTTGTGTACTTTGTTGATTGATTGAGAGCGATTGTATTGTTGTTTAACGATAAAGACGCTAGTTTGATGTTGGGTGTCTGCTGGGAAATTTGGAATACTCAAAATAACTTGGTTTGGTCGAATAAGTACAAGTCGTTGGTAGCAACATGGTTCATTGCACAACGCATGCTAAATGTTTGGCAAAATGCCCAAGCGACTAAGCCACAGCCTCAGCAGCCAACTAGAGCCAGGAAATGGCAAAAGTCGTTGGCAGATTGGGTAAAGGTGAATGTGGATGTAGCAACCCATGTTAACGGTTCAGATACGGGGCTTGCTTTGGTGGTCCGTGATGATCATGGTAGTTTCTTAGCAGCTAAAACTGGAAGGATTAGAGGTTTGTTTTCGCCAAGCGTGGCAGAGGCCTTGTCCATCAAGGAGGCGCTAAGCTGGATACAGGGGAAGGGATGGCAGAATGTGATATGTGAGAGTGACAGTCTTGCGGTTGTTTAAGAAATTGTGGGGAGTGGCAGTTTAGATTTTACTTCCTTTGGTGTTGTAGTAGATGACATTAGAATGCTAAGGACTCAATTTCAGGGTAACTGCAGGGTTGTTACAGTACCTAGGCAAGCTAATATGGTTGCCCATGAACCAGCTCAAGCTACTAGAGTTGATGATTTTGTTAGTGAGTGGTTCCATAATCCACCCAACATTGTTAGCGATGTTTTATTAGCTGATTCTATTTAATAAAACTACGGATCGTCTTTGGCTCTGATACCATGAACAAAATTCTAACGTATGTAAAAACAGAGTATGCAGAAACTTTTTGTATATCTTCTTATTCTATTGAGAAGAGTCTTGGACTTATATACACTACTGAAAAGAA
>JAOQMR010000005.1:34691561-34702832 GCA_027563865.1 Erythroxylum pelleterianum | reverse complement strand
TTATATAGGTAAAAGCCCTTGCCCATTTGTTGTCCCCAACCAATATGGGACAACAAAGGAGCCAAAAACCCAACAATACCATCCCAATTTATTGGATGCAAACTATTTGGTTACCGAGGCATATCTGTGATACTTTGGATGCTTACACCAGAAAATTTCTTTAGAGCTCCAAGGGAAATGCATTGGGGTTACATTTGGTGGCTTGGGAGAATGTGTTGCTTCCGAAAAAGCTTGGCAGTTTAGACTTGAGAGATTGTCTCACTATGTCTATGCTATACTTGGTAAGCTTTTGTGGGCCTTGTTGGATAATTCTAAGGCCTAAGTTATTACTTTTAAATATTTAAGAGGGAAGGATCTATTGAATTTGCAAAAGTGCAGTGGAGGATCGCCGGTTTGGCGTGCTATCGTCAACGCGATGGGTGAGCTTGATGGGGGTTTTCAATATCAAATCGGTGATGGACCATCAATCTCTTTCTGGCATGATGTGTGGTAGGGTTTGGTGTGATTGAAAGAGCTAGCCGGTTTAGTTCACGAGGAGGATGAGGACTACATGGTGTCAGATTTGTTAGATTTGCACAGTAATTGGTGTTTGGATCAACTCAAGACGGTTGTCCTGAATGAGATTCGTAATTCTCGACCCAAGGTTTACAGGCCGCGGTTATTATTCAAGCCAGATCGTATTATATGGGGAGGGGCGGCAGATGGGACTTGCTTAGTTAGAAGTGGCTTTCGGTGGCTATTTCATGTATCGAGAATAGTCAATATTGCCCAATCAGAGCTTAATTGGAGTTAGATTTGGAAGATTCGAGGACCAGAGAAGCTTAAGATGGTGGAGTGGCTTGTGTGACATGGCAGATTACATACTCAATCATTAAGGTACCGGATAAAGTTAACAAATACTGACAGTTGTCTGCGTTGCCATTGCGATCCGGAGACGATGGAACATGTTAGGCGGTCTTGTCCCAAAGTTCGACTACTTTGGGAGGTTGTGTTTGGTTCAGGTAACTTTCTGGCCTTCTTTTCTTCTGATTTTCGGGAATGGCTTACCTCTTTTCTTACCAAATCCTCGTGTCTTGGGTCGGGTGACTAAGATATTAAATTTGGAGCATGTCTTTGGGCAATTTGGAGGCTCCGTAATCAGGAGGTGATTGATGGTAAAATTTTAGATCTTTATGCTCAACTGACATGAAATTGGCAAGTTATTCAGGATTTTGTTTGTCGCTTTACTTTAGCCCATAATGTTGCTAATGAGACGGTTAAATGGGTGAAGTGGGTGCCTCCAAATGGTGGTATTGTGGCTCTTAATGTTGATGGAAGTGCTATTAGCAATCTGAGTCGAGCGGGTATTAGTGGTGTATTTCGGAATGAGCAAGGAGCTTGGTTGCTTGGTTTTTTGAAATCAATTGGGTACAGGTCGAATATGGAGGCTGAACTTCTAGCTATGAAAAGGGGACTGACTTTAGTTTGGGATAATCGCTTTCAGAAAATTACTCTCTGATCAGATTTTAAAGAAGCTTTGCGACTGTTGGAAGGAAGGAATTGAGTGACGCACTGTCGTACCAATATCCTCTGTGACATCAAAGCTTTGTTGCAAAGAGATTGGTGTGTGACAATGCCCATTTGCTTCGAGAAGAGAATTTGGTTGCAGACTGTCTCGTCACGCTAGGGGGAAGTTCTCCAACCATTGACGATCGCTCGCTGGAATTGCCACCAGCTTCTGCTTCTCTTCTACGGCTAAAAGATGCAGGGTTAAGTTCGTTTTACTGCTTTCTTTTTCCTTGTACTTAAAAAACAAAAAATTGACGTGGGACCATCATAAACATCAAAGTTTCTTCTTCTCTGCAAAGCCACGTCTGGGACACCAACTAATGCATCATGCATGTACCTTTGGTCATTGTCAATCTCTAGTTTTAAGATAACGTACCATTGTTGTAGAAACTTTAGATTTTTAACTCATATAAATCTTTGAATTTTTAATAAACTTTTTTTTCCATTTCAATTCTCTTACATAATTTAACTAATAAATTATATTTTTAAATTTTATAGTCTTTATTTATCTCTTTATATTTAAATTAAAATTTTATTTTAAATTATAATTGTTAAAAATGAATTACTATTTTCATCTTTAAAAATATAAATTTTATTGACTCTGACTAATAAATTATATTTGTCAAATATTGGGTTTTTTATTTGTAAAAAAAAATAAATTATATTTGTCAAATATTGGGTTTTTTTATTTATTTCCTTATACTTTAGTTGAAAATGTTAAATTATTATTGTTAAAAACTAATTAATATGTTTATCATGAATTTATTTAATAAATTAAATTATTAATTGGTATATATAAGTAATTTTGTTTAAGATAATTTAAGAATGTATTAAAAATAATATTTAAACTATAAAGAAATATGTAAAAAAGATATTAAAAAAGTTATAATAAAGTTAGAGTGTTTTCTATTGACTTTTTTAATACAATTTTTATTTTTATTATTATTTTAAAATTAGATTCAATCTTAGTTTAAATTATTAAATTTATTATTAGTTTATTATATATTAATAGGCATAAGTGTATTTTTTATTTCAATAAAGTATTTTATTTTATACTATATTTTTACTTCTTGTTTTATTATATATCAATTTTATAGCGGTTCAATACCGATTAAACCTTTTATTTAATTTATTCAAAGTTAAGCCCAATTTTTAAAACATCTTTAAAAATTATTCTACTAAATTAAAAAATATATCAAAATTTTAGTTTTATTATACCTTTCATAAAGTATAAAAGGCTCTCACAGCAATTTTAAATTAGACAAAAATTTAATAAAATTCATAAAAGAACATGATGTACTTTTATCAATTAGAAAATGAAATCATTTTCAAACTAAAAATTCAAACCATATTTGGAAAATACAACTAATTTATCATTTGGTCAATAAATTAACCTTTTTATATACAAATTTAACATTTTGATTTCTTAATTGGAATTAATAAATTATCATTTTCAACAACATTGGAAGACTTTGGTTTCCATTTTGATACGAGTTCAACCTTCAAGGTAGGTAAAAGAGACAAGCACCACAGAAGTTCACAATATCAGAGATTCAAATATGACATAGGTCAAACGAGTAGAGCATAAAAGAGCTACATCTAGGCTAAACAAGAATGGCAACATTTAATCTATCTAATATTAAACCAGTGTTCTAAAAAATGAAAAATAACTGGGTCATAAAGCTGATTTCACTTGTGATTGAATCACTACTTCCATATATAAAACGACAGAAAATTCATGAACACAAGACTCTTTGATAACAGAACGTAAATGTAAGCTTCTAAACTCCATAGAAGTCCCACAAAATTAAACTCAGACAAGTATTCCGCAAAACTAGAAAAATAGAAGTATAAGGAAATGTATAACTACGAGTCACACATTTTACTTTCCCTTCTTTGCTGCTGATTTGGTGACCTTGGCACCAGTTGGATCCTTCTTCTCAACACTCTTGATGACACCAACAGCAACTGTCTGTCGCATGTCCCTCACAGCAAAACGACCAAGAGGTGGGTACTCAGAGAAGGTTTCAACAACCATAGGCTTGGTAGGAATCATCTTCACGAATCCAGCATCACCATTCTTCAAGAACTTGGGCTCTTTCTCAAGCTCCTTGCCTGATCGTCTATCAATTTTGGTCAAGATTTCAGCAAACTTAACAGCAATGTGTGAGGTGTGGCAATCCAGAACTGGAGCATATCCATTTCCAATCTGACCAGGGTGGTTCATGATGATAACCTGAGAAGTGAAGTTGGCAGCCTCCTTAGCAGGGTCATCCTTGGAGTTGGATGCAACAAAACCTCGCTTGAGATCCTTGACAGCAACATTCTTCACGTTGAATCCAACATTATCACCTGGAAGAGCCTCTTGGAGGGCCTCATGATGCATCTCAACAGACTTAACTTCAGTAGTCAGTCCAGAGGGGCCAAATGTAACAACCATACCAGGCTTCAACATACCCGTCTCCACACGACCTACAGGGACAGTTCCAATCCCGCCAATTTTGTACACATCCTGAAGAGGAAGCCTGAGTGGCTTGTCAGAAGGCCTCTTGGGCTCATTGATCAAGTCAAGAGCCTCAAGGAGTGTTGGTCCCTTGTACCAATCAAGGTTGGTGGACCTTTCAATCATATTATCACCCTCAAATCCCGAGATGGGGACAAATGGGATCTTGTCGGGGTTGTAGCCAACCTTCTTCAAGTAGGAAGAAACTTCCTTAACAATTTCATCATACCTAGCTTTGGAGTACTTAGGAGTGGTGGCATCCATCTATATGAAAAAACCAAAAAACATTAGCCCAATCCAAAAGACAATAAATCCAAACTGGCCATGCCTTAGTTGCAGAAAATTAATGCAAGCTCACATTAAGCCAGTCATATCAATTAGAAGTATATAAGCTCACCTTGTTACAGCAACAGATCATCTGCTTAACTCCAAGGGTGAAAGCAAGAAGGGCATGCTCACGAGTCTGACCATCCTTGGAGATACCAGCTTCAAAACCACCAGTGGTAGAGTCAATAATCAGAACAGCACAGTCAGCTTGTGAGGTACCAGTAATCATGTTCTTAATAAAGTCACGATGTCCAGGAGCATCAATGACAGTGCAGTAGTATTTGGTGGTCTCAAACTTCCAGAGCGCAATGTCAATGGTGATACCACGCTCACGCTCAGCCTTAAGCTTATCCAAGACCCAGGCATACTTGAATGACCTCTTGTTCATCTCAGCCGCCTCCTTCTCAAACCTCTCAATCACACGCTTGTCAATACCTCCAAGCTTGTAGATCAAGTGACCGGTGGTAGTCGACTTGCCAGAGTCAACATGGCCGATGACCACAATGTTGATGTGAACCTTCTCTTTACCCATATTAAAGTTTGAAAAGGAAGCTGAAATTCATGAAAAATGGATGAAAGTCAACAAGCAAGATTCACAGACCAAAAACCAACTTGCCCACTAAAAAAACAGGTCAATCTTATAAGCAAAAACAGCTAATAGCATAGTATAGCATTTGACATTCCAAATTAGCAATAAACAAAAACAAACGTTAATTTGATCAAAAAACAAGGAATCATGGAAATAATCCAACAGGTAAAGATATCTAGAAACACTATAACACAGCCTCGAAACTTGATATCAAATCAGGTCAATCTTAAAACAAGCTCTAGTTATTGGCTTAGTATAACGTCAACAATCCAAACTTACAAAACAAAAAGGCCAACCCAAAATTTAGTCAAAGAAGAAGGCAAAAGCATGGAATCAAACGAAACAATCAAGTACAAGCGTACATCACGAAACAACATAACAAAGTGTCTAGACTTTACATCAAAACAGCAAAACCGACTACTTACAATACAATTCATATCATAATTCATGTTTCCAAACTCATCATTAACAATAAGTGGCTGCTGGGTTTCGAGCCCAGGTCTCCACAAGAGAAGTGTGGGATTTACAACTAATCTACAGCCACAATCGAATACAAGTAGTGAACTTTCCGGATGAAGGAGAAGAACCCGAAAAAAGGGTTCACTCCTTCCTTTTGTTCAGATTGTTCGTAGACTTAAACGACTCGAATCCAAAGATATTAGCAGCAAATAGCACCATCAAAACATCTCAAGACTTGTGTAACAAGCCATCTTCAACATTCAATTTACAACCACAAGACGGTTTCAAGTAATCTAGATTCGTTCACAAATAGATGAGAAGAGTAAGCAAACATTAAACAGAGAAATATTATAGAAAATGACCAGACCTTGATCAAGCGACTAAGAGCTCCAATCGAATTGAAACAGCGCAGAGAACAATATAAGAAGAGGCAGTGGCAGTGGCAGTAGGCGAATGCTCCTCTTAAATACAAAATACTACAACGGGGCCTAGGGTGTAAATAAGTAGGGTTTCAAAACCCACCGTTGGATCTCAATCTGACGGTATGAGTTAAAAAATATTTTCAACCGTTGGAATTTTCAGATAGAAGCTTCAGATCATGCCACGCCATTTTTTATTGTATTTTGACCAAAACCTCTCAACAAATGCAAGCGTTCAGAAACCGGGATATGATCCTAGGTACAAAAAAATGGGGCTGAATCGTACGGAAGTCACCATTAAATTATGTATCTTATAATTTTCTTCACTTTAAATTCCTAATTTATCTTAAGCATCAATTATTAGACGCCAGACTCTTTAATTCACTCATTAATTACAATTTCATCAAAATTAAAAATTTACAAAATTTATTAGATAGAATTAAAATATAACTAAAAATGTGTTAATATGATCAATGTTTAAAAAATCAGACCAAAAATTAAATCAATAAAACAAAAAATTTATATAATTGAGATAGTTATAAAAATATACAAAGTTTAAAAATAAAAATAATTAAATAATAGTTTTTACTAATTAAAAATTAAAATTTTAATTAAAATTTTATTAAATAAATATAATTAATTTATTTTAATTTATAAAAGATTATTAATTTTCAAAAAGTTTTACCAATTAATTAATAAAACCATCCAATTAAGCCTTTTTTAATTATTGAATATGATTATGATACATTATATCTTCCACCGTTTAAAAGGTGTAATGTGTAATAGGAGAAAGAAAGGATTTAAAACGATTTGACTACCTACGAACTCATCCAATTTATGAGAATAGGCAGTTTAAGCAGTGACACATTTGCTCTTGAGAAAAATATTCCGATGTCATAGGTAAGCATATGAAAAAAAAACACACACTCACTTGATGTGCCCAAGATCACAACAAAATTGACTCATTTGTAAAGTTGACCTCTTGACAAAATTCCAAAATTACAGAACCAGAATACCATCCGCAAAACTAGGGACAGCAGCACTAGGGTATCACTCAAAGCACTTCACTTTCCCTTCTTTGCTGCAGATTTGGTGACCTTGGCACCAGTCGGATCCTTCTTCTCAACACTCTTGATGACGCCAACAGCCACTGTCTGGCGCATGTCCCTCACAGCAAAACGACCAAGAGGTGGGTACTCGGAGAAGGTTTCAACAACCATGGGCTTGGTGGGAATCATTTTAACGAAACCAGCATCACCGTTCTTCAAGAACTTGGGCTCCTTTTCAAGCTCCTTACCTGATCGTCTATCAATCTTGGTCAATATTTCAGCGAACTTAACAGCAATGTGGGAGGTGTGGCAGTCAAGAACTGGAGCATATCCATTCCCAATCTGGCCGGGGTGGTTCATTATAATGACCTGAGAAGTGAAGTTGGCAGCCTCCTTGGCAGGATCATCTTTCGAGTTGGATGCAACAAATCCACGCTTGAGATCCTTCACAGCAACATTCTTCACGTTGAACCCAACATTGTCACCTGGAAGAGCCTCTTGAAGGGCTTCGTGGTGCATCTCAACAGATTTAACTTCAGTTGTCAGTCCAGAGGGTCCAAATGTAACAACCATACCAGGCTTCAGAATACCAGTTTCAACACGACCAACAGGAACAGTTCCAATGCCACCAATCTTGTACACATCTTGGAGTGGGAGACGGAGAGGCTTGTCTGAAGGTCTCTTGGGCTCATTGATCAAGTCAAGAGCCTCAAGAAGTGTAGGGCCCTTGTACCAGTCAAGGTTGGTTGACCTCTCAATCATGTTATCACCCTCAAAACCTGAGATGGGGACAAATGGGATCTTGTCGGGGTTGTAGCCAACTTTCTTCAAGTAGGAAGAAACTTCCTTAACAATTTCATCATACCTAGCCTTCGAGTACTTGGGGGTGGTAGCATCCATCTGTACACATTAGCTCAAAAGCAACATATTTCAGATACATGTGCAAAACATTAAACAAATATCACAAAAATGAGCATTCACCTTGTTACAGCAGCAAATCATCTGCTTAACACCAAGAGTGAAAGCAAGAAGGGCATGCTCACGGGTCTGACCATCCTTGGAGATACCAGCCTCAAAACCACCAGTCGTAGAGTCAATAATCAGAACAGCACAGTCAGCCTGTGAGGTTCCGGTGATCATGTTCTTGATAAAATCACGATGTCCAGGAGCATCAATCACAGTGCAATAGTACTTGGTGGTCTCAAACTTCCAGAGAGCAATGTCAATGGTGATACCACGCTCACGCTCAGCCTTAAGCTTATCCAAGACCCAGGCATACTTGAAAGACCTCTTGTTCATCTCAGCAGCTTCCTTCTCAAATCTTTCAATCACACGCTTGTCAATACCTCCAAGCTTGTAGATCAAGTGACCCGTGGTGGTTGACTTGCCAGAGTCAACATGGCCAATGACCACAATGTTAATGTGGACCTTCTCCTTACCCATCCTGAAAATTCAACAATCTAATACATGATATTTAATACATTGTCTTATCATTCAAAAAAACTTCATCTTTATTTGTCCTGTTACTAAACAAGTACAAGCCATTAATTTAGATATAAAAATCAAACCAACCCTATACCATAGATCATTCAGAAAAACTTAACACAACCCAACTAATTTGAAAAGACCAGAGAAGACAATAAGGACAAATGAATGTCATCTCATTGTTTGTCGATAAATATTTATTCATCAAGTCAAAAACATTGTAGATCATTCAAAGAAACTTGATCTTTATTTGTCTGATTACTAACCAAGTACAATTTATTAATTGAGATGTAAAATACATGCCAACCCATACACTATGGATCATTCCTAAAAAAACTTAACAAAATCAAACTAATTTGAAAAAGATCAAATTCCAAAGATCTATTACAACGGAAGTACCGTGAAAAGTCCTCATCTTCCCTCACATAAATCAACATTAAACCCATGTACAAAACATAAGGCTGTCAAGAGTGACATCCCCAATTCTGTAAACACTAGAAATACGGATGCGCCGAGGGGAATCTAGCTAGTCTTCACAGTAAAAGCGTTGAATTCACCATAAAACTACAGCCACTAGGAACCCAGAAAATAAACTAAACACAAATAAATAACACAACCGAAGAGCATTTTGTCATGAGATTACTCATAGGACGCACAAACAAACAGACACACACGATTCACTCCAGATTTAATAACAAACACAAAGGAAAATAAACACCTATTATCCCAGAAGCTAACTTCAACCAAATCAAAAAGGATTTGTACAACAACTAAAGGAACAATCAAACAACAGAAACAATAGGAAGAAAAGGAATGAACCTTTAGTGAAACTTTAGAGATGGTTGACAAGAGCTCGGCGCAGTTCTGCAGAGAGCTTCTAGAGTCGGAAAATCAGGAGCTTACGCTGGTTTAAGTATCACCACTTGAGCTACTCTAACTAGGGTTTTCTCTCTACCGTTGGATCCAATAATCCAACGGTTATAATGAAGAATTCGCATCAGCCGTTGATGGGCTTAGATTCTTATCCTGCGGAGTATAAACTTGCCACATAAAATGCAGACTCGCTTACGCTTATAGCGGCAGACTCCGTTGATTGTCAATTAACTGTTTATTTATAAGAAAAACTTTTATTAATTAACTGTTTGATTTTTATTTAAAAAATAGCTTTTTTGAAAAAGTTTCATAAAATAGATTGTTTGGCGACGGAAAAATAAAAAGTATTTTTAATTTTAACTATATTTTATTTTTAATAAAAATTATTTATACATATAAAAATTATTTAAAGTATATTAAACAATATGCAAAACAAAATAGATAAATTATTATATAATTTTAAACTATATGAAATATAAATTTAAATATATATAACAAAATCTTTTATATGAATTATAAAATAAGTAAAATTAATATCAAAAGTAAATATTAAAACATATAAAAAGTTAAATAATATTATATGAATCTCAAAATAAATATTCTAAGTTGAGTAAATAGTTAAATATATAATAAATTATGCATTTTATTGTAATACAATAAGGTTTGCAATATGTTCATTCTCATATTGTAATGCAAGAAAATTTGCAATAAATTAGAGAAGATGGGTTTGCAAGATAAGAGTGAAGATATCTTTATAGGTATTGTGAGAATTATATGTAAAACATAAGGACAAAATGGACTAAAAATAGGCTCATTAATTAATATGAAAAATCCACCTAAAATAGCCATTTGAGAGATTTTTTTTAGAATGTCCAAATTTGAGCTTCTTAAAAAGCTATATTTTGGCCCCTTGCTCTCTCACGCTGTTGTGGTTGTCCCTGAGGAACATCTAGCCCGCAAAGTAGCTGATTATGTTGACTTCTATGGCAACTGGGCGTGGACTGAGTTTGGCGGGTTGCTCCCTCACCGGATTCTCCTTCACATCGCCGCCATCTTTCCCCCTCGACCATCCCAGGAGGCTGATCACATGTATTGGTCCCTTGAGTCTAGTGGGCAATTCTCTACTCGCTCTGCCTACTGGTTTATTTGTCACCATCGGTGGTCTCCCCGTAGTTAGCTTTGGCAAATAATTTGGGCCTGGCCGGGACCGAAACGGATTCAAATGCATTTGTGGCTTGTGGCCAAAAATCGTCTCATGACTAATGGCCGGCGTTTCCAACTCTCCCTTGCGGACTCTCCAGCCTGTGCGGATTGCCCGATGCATGAGGAATCTCTTTCCCATGTCTTTCGGGATTGTTGGCGGGCCCGTTTAATTTGGAACCAGCTGATTGGGCGCCAACACCGGCAGGGGTTCTACTGTAGCGATTTCTCCTCCTGGTTTGAACGGAATCTTACCTCCTCGCCTGGAAGTCGAGAGCCTGCTCAATGGCCTTTGGTGTTTGGGGTGGTTATCTGGAAACTTTGGGCTTGGCGAAATGAACGTTGCTTTTCTCCTGATACGCACTCCTTTCACTCGATAGGCGAAATCCTTTCCTACGTGCAAGACGCGGAACTGGCCCTTCAGCTCCAAAGGGATGTTCTGCCTGCCTCTGCTCCGCGACGTCGGACACTTGAGGTTTGCTGGCCGAAACCACGGGAAAACTGGGTTAATCTGAGCACAGATGGTTCCTCCAAAGGCTCTCCCGGTCTGGCGACTGCTGGCGGTCTTCTACGGGATGCAGGCGGCCGTTGGCTGGTCGGCTTTGGAGCCAATCTGGGGTGTTGTTCGTCTTGGCAGGCTGAACTATGGGCAGTCTATCATGGTTTGGTCCTTGCATGGTTTTCCGGTTATTCCCGGGTGGAGCTAACTATTGATTCTGCTTTGGTCGTGTCACATCTCACCAGTGTGACAACGCGGGAGGATCATCCATTAATCATAGAGATTCGCGAGTTGCTGGCTCGCAATTGGGAGGTGCGAGT
>JAOQMR010000005.1:34668881-34687609 GCA_027563865.1 Erythroxylum pelleterianum | reverse complement strand
TCTCTATTAATGCTCGTAATATTCTGATTGAGTCTGACAATGCTATTGTGGTTGATATGATTAATGATGTTGCTTCACCTAGTGCAAGCTGTTTAAGCCTCGTCCGTCAGATTAGACAGCTTCTTAATGCTTTTGATTCCGCCCATCTATTGCACATTCATCGGGAAGGAAACTTCGTGGTCGATAACTTCTCTCACCATGCCTACACTTTCGATTCGGGAGTGCATTATCTATCAGAACCGCCTGATTATATCGCCTCTTGGCTCTTCCATGATCTTGTTGGTATCACTTATTTTCACTAGTCCGTATGTAATTTAGGGCATTGCCCTCGGTATCAACAAAAAAAAAGGGCATGAGTCTTCGTGGTGGCTCCGACAACTTATTTTCACCACCAACACCATGAAAGTATCAATCTCGCTAATATTGATCAGATCAACGGCCTAAATGCCGCTGCCGCCGTACTTGGTGTTGGTGTAGGTGTCATCCTACTACTCGCGACGGCTCCTTGTCTCACGCTGCAGAACATGAATGATCAAGGCTTATTAAAACACTAGACACAACAAAATTGGTGGAATCCAGTTTTGGGAGATTCAAGCTTCTCACCGCCATTGTCATTATAATATCAAGAATAACACTTGTGCTTCTATTTTTGATCATCAGAATAATTTGTCCGCGAATTTGCTACAAGGTCTTGGTATTAGCGTTGCCGGTTGCAAGCAATTCAGGTTCTTCGGGACGAGCCCAACAATCTGTCTAGATTGTGGAAAGTGGAAGCCAACATAAGATAAGAAAGATAGGCCCTAAAATTCTCTGTCCTTATTTTTGTGTACCTACCCTATCTCAGTAGATTCAAGCCATCTATTTATGTAAGGCTCAACAATCTGTCTAGATTGTGGAAAGTGGAAGCCAACACAAGATAAAAAAGATAGGCCCTGAAATTCTTTGTCCCCATTTTTGTGTACCTACCCTGTCTTATTAGATCCAAGCCATCCATTTATGTGGGATCTACATAAATGAATGGCTTGGATCTACTGAGACAGGTAGAAACACAAAAAGGGGACAGAGGATCATATGATGAAAGATTATGGTTATATATCGTGTAAAACTTGCTGTAAAAGTTAGGCTTTTATCTGCAGAAAAAGTTCCAAGACAATGAACAGCTCGAAACACTCTTGCCACGAGAGGAGATTCAACATATTCAATAAACAATGGACACACAGCCAAAAAGGTGAGAATACGAGATAGGGAAGAGAACTCTCCCCCCACACGCCAGCAACAAGTACATTGCCGCAATAACAAGACAATATTCAGCGCTAGATGAGGATGAGTTAGCCTAGCCAGACGAGACCTCGACGGAGGTAAAAGAAGGCGATATTACCATGGTAAAGGGAGCCTATGGGAATACGATTGAACTTTTACCGACTTTTAAAAATCGTTTAGACAAGATCTGGGAGAGAGTGATAGTAGTCAAATTGCTTGGGAGACGAATTGGATATCGCATGTTGAGGAATAGACTAAAAGTCATGTGGAATCTGTCTGGACCAATGAAGGTGATAGATCTCGACAATGATTTTTTCTCGTTAATTTAGTGGAAACCAAAGATTACCTGACATCACTTACCAAGGGTTCATGGGTGATTTTAGGGCATGCTTTGGCGGTTCAACCATGGCATCCGAAGTTCCCCCCTTCCCAAGGCAAAGTTTCAACAGTCACAAAGGGGTAAGTTCGAAAGAGTGGTGGTGGAAGTCGACCTAACGGAACCAATAGTATCGAGAGTAGAACTCGATGGAGAAGTGATCAAATTGACATATAAAGGGTTTCCACAAATTTGTTATGCATGCGGGAGAGTTGGACATGAAGCAGAGACTTGCCCGACTAAGGTGCAAGCCCCTCAAGAAGCACCAACTATAGAAGGCATCAGCCAGAGTCAAGATATAGAAGTTTAACGTACTACAACGACATCTGGGGAGGATAATCAGTCAGCGTATGGTCAATAGGTCCAAGTGCAATGCCATGTCAGACGGACTACAGTATAGGGGAAACCACAGGGACGAAACACTACCACCGAGACTATGCAAACAAAACAACCTAGATCATGGTTTACCACGCTATCGGATAGTGAGATCTTCGGCGACAATCATGACAGTTCTTATGAAACAGATAGGACCAAGACAAATGCGTTAGTACGTCCGGCAATGGTTAGTTCATCTGAACTAGGAAGGACAGAGCCGAATCGAATGAACCAAAAACATAATCCACCCAAGAAAAGCCCAACTCAGCTAACAAGGGAAAGGAAGTGGTATAGACAAACTCCCAAAGTAATGTCATGAAAACATTAAATGAGCTACCTGACGTGAGCAGACGTAGTAAGGAAACCATGCATGCAAAAAAATATTTAACGTGTGAAGAGAGTAACCACATAGCAATAAACATCCCATCTCACACCGACCTCGTATACCAAAATAATTCTTTCCAATTACCTGCATAGGACGAGATGGAATGTGAGAACCCAAAAGCAGAGGTGGAGGGTTTGAGTGGGAATCAACCTCCAAATCACCAACTATGTGTTACAAACCCTCAACCTAAACTGCCTGATCCTGGAATGGATAATGGAGGTGTCTGAGATGTGGAGATGGTTCATGAATTGCAGCAGGAATCCTTACCAAAGGACGCAGGGATGGACGTAATAGGTGACATTATTGAAGAAGTAAGGACCACCCTTGTCTAAACACAGTGGGCTCCTTTTCTATATTACATATTATGTCGTTTATAATCTGGAACTGCCAAGGAGCGGGAGGGAAGGCTCTAAAGCTTGTTTTACTGAACTTTGTTAGAATTCACAAACCTTTCTTGGTGGTACTGGTTAAAACCAGAATCAGTGAAAGTCGTGCCGATAAAGTCATAAGGAGCTTGGGATTTACACAGTCCTGTTGTTATCGATCAACCATACACAAAAAAACGACTAAGAAGTAGAAAATGTAGAGAGAGAAAGCTAGTGTGAGAGACGATACGAAAACAAGGGCAAACAGAGGAGCTTAAGAACTCAGTGAAAAACTGAGATTTCATTCAATGATTGTATTATATAATTTCAGTAATCGACTGTACATTTATAACTATTTGCTAACTGTCATCTAACTGATTTTAACCGACTATTCTTGAATGTCTTGAATTCTTGCATTCTTGAATTCTTTACGTAGCTGCATGGCTTGTATGAATGTCCGAAAATTCCTGAGACATATAACCTACAATCTCCTCCTTGGATCAGGAATTTAACTTCTGAACTCCCACCATTTGCGTTAATTGCTGAAATCGCGACTCATGAAAGCCTTTGGTAAAGAGATCAGCCTTCTGATTCTCCGTAGAGATATACTCCAATTTTAGTTCACTTTCCTGTTGTACGTCTCTTAGATAATAATATCTAAGTTTGAAATGTTTTGTCCTTCCATGGAATACTGAGTTCAATGAGATGGAAATTGCTGCTTGATTATCCACATATATCACAGTAGCTGAAGTAGGATAAATTTGCAGATCTCCAAGTAATTTCCTAACCCACACAACTTGATTTGCTGCTACGGTTGCTACCACTAATTCAACTTCAGCTATTGAGAGGGCTACCAGCTCTTGTTTCTTCGAACTCCAGGAAAAACATGTTGATTCCTCCCCAATCACCGTACGCATAACATTAGGCAGCCTACCATGCTCCTACAATTTCTACAATCCACTTCATCTCCATCTTCATTCTTTAGAAATTTCTCCTTCGGGCATACAGGAGTTGAGACAGGCTTACATTGATCCAGATTGAATTTCTTCAATACATCACGCACATATTTCTTCTGACTTACTTTTATTCTTCCTTCACGTTGATCAATCTCCATCCCCAAAAAGTATTTCATCAACCCTAGATCTGTCATTTCAAAAGCTTTGCTGAACTGCTGCTTCAGGAAACCTATCTGCTTCTCAGAGCTTCAGGTGATCAACAGATCATCTATATAAAATTGAAATCACCACTTCATCACCTTCTTGTAATCGTATGTACAGGGTCGGTTCACTACTGCTCCTCTTGAATTCTATCTCCAACAGGAACGCGTCTATCCTTGTGTACCATCATCGAGGGGCCTGTTTAAGCCCTTAAAGAGCCTTGTTCATCTTATATACGCACTCCTCCTTTCCCTTGATCACGAACCCTTGCAGTTGTTGAACGTAAATCTCCTTCTGTAGAATACCATTGAGGAAGGCGGACTTAACGTCCATTTGGTGTACCTTCTATCCCTTCTCGACTGCGAGCGCTAGCAACAATCAGATAGTTTCTATTCTAGCTACTGGCGCGAATGTTTCTTCGAAGTCCACTCCTTTGATTTGTGCATATCCCTTCACAACTAACCTCGCCTTTAGCTTGTTAACAGATCCATCGGAGTTCAATTTTGTCTTGAAAACCCACTTCAATCCAATTGCTCTCTTGTTCAGAGGTTTATCCGTCAACGTCCATGTCTGATTCTTATTAATCATCGTTATTTCTTCTTTCATGGCTTCGAGCCATTTGGGATTTTGCAGAGCCTTCTGAACCTTTGAAGGCTCCAAAAACGCTTCATTACTTCTTTCGTAAATTTCTGCCAGGCTTCTCGTCCCTCTTACCAGCATATGGTCGTAATCTTCATCAGACTCTTCTGGAAGCTCTTCATCAGAGTTCCCTCCATGTGGCTCATGTTGGGCCACTGGATCTACTTCCTCATCCGTAAGTTGTAGTTGATCCATATCATCATCATTTTCCAAATCACCTGTCAATTGTTGGACACCCGAGGGCAGAGTGGCTTTCTCCCTCGCTTCCCCAGTTTTCTTCTTCACTTCGGACCAACTCCAAAGCTCATCCTAAAAAAAGATTACGTCTCTGCTCACCTTTACTTTCTTCAATTCCAGATAGTATACTCTGAGTATCCCACGAAGATTGCCATCTCTGTTTTGCTATCTAATTTATTCCTTCTGACTTGAGGCACGAGCACACTGTAAGGGGATCCGAATACTTTTAGATTCCTCAACTTTGGCTTGTATTCATGCCACATCTCAAACGATGTTTTATCATCAGGCGCTCGGGTATGCAGGCAGTTTAGAAGAAAACACGCAATTGTTACTGCCTCAGCCCAGAAGTCTTTAGGGAGTTTCTTCTTCTCCATCATACACCTTGCCATCTCCACTACTGTGCGATTTCTTCTCTTCACAACTCCGTTTTGCTGTGGAGTGTAAGGAATAGTAACTTGATGCTTAACACCTACAAGCTTACAAATTTGATCAAACTCGTGAGAAGTAAATTTCGAGCCATTGTCTGTTCTCACAGACTTAATGCTCACTCCGGATTGATTCTCTATAAGAACCTTGAACTCCCGAAATGTTTTGGCTACATCTTCTTTGGATTTTAAACAGAAAATGTATGAGTACCTTGTATAATCATCTATGATTAACAGAAAATAACGACTACCATTTTGAGAGGCGATTGGCATCGGTCCACATACGTCCATATGTAGTAGCTGAAGCCTCTCCTAAGCTCTCCACTTTGATTTCAGAAAAGGCGTGCGTGATTGCTTGCCTTTCATGTAGATCTTACATGCAACGTGTTCATGTGGGACTTGCGGCAAATCTTCAACCATCTGTTTCTTCTGCATTGCCTCCAACCCCTTCATGTGATAGTGACCGAGCCTCCTATGCCATAGATCAATTTCGCCTGTACTGCTCACCATCGCTTCTTGCTGAATTTCCTCTGGTCTTACCACAAAGCTCTTATTCTTCATTGTTGTGATGAACATCTCCCTCCCGAACTTGTCCAGAACCCTGCACTTATTAGTTTCAAAATACACCGACATACCTTTCTATATCAATTGGGCTACGCTCAGTAGATTATGCTGAATCTTGGGTACCAACAACACATCGGAAATGGTTTTGACACCGATCTTGGTCGGTATCTCAACCACTCCTCTACCTTCTGCACGAATGAATACACCATTTCCTACCTTTACGTTGGCCTTCACGTTGTGATCCAGGATTTTGAATAAAGATGCACCTGGTGTCATATGACTTGTACATCCGTTGTCTATCAGCCATTCGGACGGATGTGCTTCAGCTCGATCGCATATGACCACAAAGAGTTGCTCTTCCTCTTTGGCAACTTGCGCATTTGCTTCTTGCTGTCCACTTTGCTTTTTACATATGGCCTCCATATGCCCCTTCTGGTGACATCTTCGGTACTCCACATCCGGCCTCTTCTAACACCTGAAAGCCAGATGATTAGACTTACCACAGTGAGGACAAGGATTGTATTTGTTCGACTTGTCTGGCCCTGTATTCTTGCTTGATTGTTTCTGGTGCCAATGAGCATTATGCGAGTTTGATCCTCCCTTGTTTCTTTTCTTTTTCTTGGATTTCTCCTGTCCCTCGTTCTTGGCTGAAGCCCTATACACTCCTTCAGCTACTTCGGACTTCCTCATTAAGTGTCTTTGTTCTTGAGCCTAGAGCGCGCTTACCACTTTAGCGAGCTTGATCTGGCCAATGTCCTTGGAATTTTCCAGAGAGAAAATCGTGACTTCGAATTTTTCAGGAACAGAGACCAGAAGCTTTTGTACAAGCCTCTGATCTTAAAAATCAGCTCCTAAGAGCCTGATCTGATCTGCAAGTTGTATTAATCTTTCGGTATAGTTCTTAACAGATTCATCATCCTTCATTTGAATTCTTTTAAATTCTCGTAAAAGATTCAATATCTTCATATTCTTTACTATCTCGTCATCCGCATATTTATCCCTCAAGAATTCCCAGATCTCCTTCGCCGATCCAAGAGACATTATTCGAGTGAATATAGAGGGCGCGATTGCTTGGTATAAGCAAGATTTCGCCCTAGCTTTCTTGGCAATTCTTTCCCTCAACCAACGCAACTGAGCAATCGGGACATCTTCGGCTGGAACCTCCACTTTGTAATCTTCATCAATCGGTTCCCACAAATCCTGTCCTTGCAGGTATGCCTCCATTTTTATTGCCCAGATCTGGTAACCTTCACCGTCGAAGACTGCCGGCTGCAAACCTGGAGTGGATGACTCTGCCATCTTAGAGTATGCACTCCTAGTTACCATAGCGTATTCCAGAAGGAATTTATTTGCTCAAGACGCAAAACTCTTGCTTACACCCTTACAGGTCCCTTAAGAAAAATAGCTCTGATACCACTCTGTTGTTATCGATCAACCATACACAAACAAACGACTAAGAAGCAGAAAATGTAGAGAGAGAAAGCTACTGTGAGAGACCATACAAAAACAGGGGCAAACAGAGGAGCTTAAGAACTCAGTGAAAAATTGAGATTTCATTCAATGATTGTATTATACAATTTCAGTAATCGACTGTACATTTATAGCTATTTGCTAACGATCATCTAACTGATTTTAACCGACTATTCTTAAATGTCTTGAATTCTTGCATTCTTGAATTCTTTATGTGGTTGCATGGCTTGTATGAATGTCTGAAAATTCCTAAGACATATAACCTACAAATCCTTCTGGGTAGAAGTGGAAGGGTATTCGGGAGGCATATGGATATCATGGAGGGAGTACGTAGAAGTTAAAAGTACTTATCACACATAGACAATTTGTACATATTTCTATTCGTAAAGACAAATCTTCATTTGTGTTTACCGCAATCTATGTGAGCCCACGGTACCAAAATAAAAAATACTTATGGCGGAGCTTGATGAAAATAAACCAAGTAACCGATGGTGCATGGTTACTTCGGGGAGATTTTAACGCAAAACCAGAGGCGGGAAATAAGCGAGGAGGATCTAACACGAGGTCTGTTGTTAATAAAGGGTTTAATGAGTGCATTTAAAGATGTCAGCTACAAGACCTTGGCTTTTCGGGATCAAGGTTCACCTGGAGAAGGGGTAACGTAGCAGCACGTCTGGATAGAGCATTTTGTTCCAATGAATGGCTAGATGTATTTCATAATACAGCAGTCCATCATCTCCCTTTCATTAAATCAGACCACCGTCCTACTCCTTTGAAACCAAAAAAATGATTGTAGTCATAGACTGTGTAAACCTTACTGCAAAAGTTGAGGTTTTGATTGTTTTACTCACTTAAAGAGCACGGCGTCGAGAGCATCAACTCATTACAACTGTCGGTGTTGGCAGTGGTGCTGGGTCTTCTGGTTCAACTCCCAGTGTGAAGAAACCTAAACTCGCTGACCACCATATAAGTCGACAGATAGATTACAAACTTTGGCTGCGGCACAGATGGCAGTGGAGGTAGAAGTAGATCGGTCTGCAAAAGCTTCATAGTTAGACAGGAGTTGTAGATCATATAATTTTATACAGTAAACTTAGAATAATATTAAATATTATAAATTTTGATCGCATTAAAAATGATGCGACAGAAATCAAAATTTAGAATCATTTCCACCTTCTTAGCCACGTAATAAACGATAAAAGCGAGTCTCTTGGAAGCCACACGTGAGCTATTGTAATCTCATCTCAGTTACAGGTTTACAGTCGATCCAACTTACCTAGTCCTGCGTCCTAATCTGTTTGCATGTATCTAATCCGAGGCTAACAGGGATGACCCGGTGTATGGACCTTAGATGTTTTTAATGAATTCGTCTAGGCTTAACTTAAGGTCTAATTTTTTAAAAGCAAAACAACTTGAAGAGTTGGATTTTAACAGCCCTAAATTTGAGTGTTCTAGAATCATGTTGAAATATAAGAGTGGGAGTTTGTCCCACATTGGAGAAAGAGAGGAAAGAAGATAAACATATAAGTCTAGTGGGCTACTCCACCTATCACCAATTAGTTTTAGGATGGACCTCACTTAGAATTATATGTAGCCTAATTTTCCTTCTCATGTGAGCCCGTAGGCCCATTATAAAATTCTAACATGGTATCAGAGCGGGTTGCTCTTATGTTAGTTGTTAACACCTCAAAATGATAGATTATGTTATGTGTTAGACCCACACGTGAGGGGTGTGTGTTGGAATATAAGAGTGGGAGTTTGTCCCACATTGGAGAAAGAGAGGAAAGAAGATCAACATATAAGTTTAGTGGGCTACTCCACCTATCACCAATTGGTTTTAGGATGGAACCTCACTTAGACTCATATGTAGTCTAACTTTCTTTCTCGTGTGGGCCCCTAGGCCCATTGTAAAATTCTAACAAATCAGAATTTAATTAACAAATATTATTTTATATTTTTAATTTTTAAAAATTATTTTAAAAAATTGATAGAGTCGACCAGTTCATTATCATTCGCTAAAAAATTGATAGAGTCGACCAGTTCATTATCATTCGTATTCGCTAATGGTTATAATAAAATAATTACATGATATATATGTAAACAACATAGTTTATACATATAACTATGCACACAAATCTAAAGTCTATATATATATCATTATATATAAAAACTTATCACAAATTTATTTTATTTTACATTATTTGAGGGTGAGGTGTTGTTCGTCTCGGCTGCCGTCTAAGTTCCCGAAAGAATGTCTCTGATCCTTCGCAATTCGACTACCACAGTGCCCATGTCCATTCGTTTTCTCGGAATTTCTTCAGAACAGGCCACTCCAATCTTCACAACTGACATCAAAGCCTCCAGAGATTCGCGGGTTACAGGATGAGCCATCCCAGAATGGGCATCAATGCAGCTTGTTTCCTGATTTTCAGCTAGGAGTGAAGGGTCCAGAATTTCTGACACATGCCTCGTCAGGGCTGATTTAGAAAAGTTGTGAAGGTTCAGTCCGTCTCCAAACATGTTATCAGTTGGTCTCTTTCCTGTAAACATCTCCAACAGTAGGATTCCATAGCTGTATGTATCGCCGTCAGTTGTCACCTCACTCCCCATTCCATACTCTGTAGTTCATTACACAGATTTTGTAAGAATGTTATCAATTACGGCAATCAAAAGCTAAGAAAAGAAACAGGATTCATGTAACATTACCAGGAGGTGCATAACCAATGGTTCCTTTTATGCCAAGGGAGATGCTCTGCTCGGAAGATAATTGATTGGAAGTATTTAGAAGGAATCTAGCTAATCCAAAATCTCCCACACGAGCAGCCAAGTCACCATCTAAAAGAACATTGCTTGGTTTTAGATCACAGTGAACAATGGGCGGTTCACAGTCATGGTGCAGATAGTCAAGCGCACAAGCCACATCTATTGCAATACTTAACCTCTGCAGAAGATTCAAAGTTCTTGGTCCCTGTACCTCTTCTGGTTCATCAATGGGGTGCAGCCACCTTTCTAGACTACCGTTAACCATGTATTCATACACCAAGGCTTTAAAATCGTTACCTTGAAAATCGACGCTCGAACATGCTGTTAGTACTTTCACAAGATTTCGATGCCTGATGTTTTTCAAGGCTTCACACTCTGCTATAAAACTCTTAGAAGCTCCTTTGGTTAAAAGGTTAAACACTTTCACAGCGATGGGAGCTTCATTTCGTTCAAGAATGCCATAGTACACAGAGCTAAAACCACCTGCACCAATCGAATTGGCTGAAGAGAATCCATCAGTTGCTTTACTAAGATCTCCAAAGCTTACTTGCCAAAAAGGGCTTATGAAATTACATACTTGAGCTTTTTTGGTCTTTCTTGCTTTGAAGCAAAGGAATATCAATAATAAGGTCGTCGAGACGAAACCCAGAAGCGGGCAAACAATCGCAACGATCAACTTACATTTCTTTGTTAACTCACTGGAACTACATCTTGACAGGTTTAGTTGAGGTGTTCCTCCGCATAGTTTCATGTTTCCCATAATTTGAACTTGGCTTTGATTGGCGAATACTCCTTTGAGAGGCACCTCGCCTTCAAAGTCATTAAACGACAAGTCTAAGGATTCCAGCAACTTCAATTCTGCCAAGTACTCTGGGATTTGGCCAGAAAGGTGGTTGTGAGAGAGATCAAGACCTTGAATAGCTCTCAAAGATCTTAAAGACTCGGGAATGGTCCCCTCAAGAAAGTTGCCAGCCAGGGAGATATACTCCAAGCTTCTACAACTGCCAAGACTTTCAGGAATTTCACCCGACAATTGGTTGTTTGAAACATTCAAAGCGCCAAGCATCACCAACTGACCCACTTCCGTGGGGAGGGAACCTGCAAGCTCATTGTCTGATAGAACTAAATACTTTGTTAAGGACGAAATTTGAAACACTTCTTTTGGTATGGAACCGCTTAGGTTGTTCCGAGAAAGATCCATGGATAATACATTTTGGCAATCTCCAAGACTTGAAGGAATGCTTCCCTGTAAATTATTCCTACTTAAATTAATAGCGGATAACGTTGTCATGTTCCCCATAGTAGATGGGATGCTCCCTGATAGTTCGTTTCCCTGGAGGTACATGCAGCCTAAATTTTGCAACTTACCAATGGAACTTGGTATGGTGCCAGTTAAATGATTCGTCTCCAAACTCAAAGTCGTCAGGTGGATGAGATTTCCGATGTCAGGTGGGATTCTTCCTCGTATTTCGTTTCTTCCAAATCTTATATCTTCAAGCTTAGTGAAGTTGCTTATTGTTGCAGGCATCATCCCCCCAAAATTGTTGCCACTTATACCCAAGATCCTTAAATCCGTACAGTTCGCCAAGGAGTTGAGAAAACCGAGGTCATCCTCTTCTCTATTCCCAAGGCTATTACCATTCACTGACAACTTCTGTAGGTTTGGATGTTTAGCGAGAGAAGGTACTTTTCCAGTGAACTTGTTCATTTCAACACTAAGTCGAAAAAGGCTTGAGGCATTTGAAATTGTTGGTGGAATGATTCCACTGAACAGATTTTCGAAAATGTTTAGATTTTCAAGGTGAGGAAGAGTGTTTCCTAGGTCGGTTGGTAGGTTCCCATGAAGTTGATTAAGGGGCAGAGACAGATGCCGAAGAGAAGATAGATTGAAAATGGAGGGACGAATCGTACCATTCAGATTATTGGAACAGAAGTACAAATATTTTAATCTTTCTAAGCGTCCAATGCTATATGGAATCGCTCCATGCAACTTATTCCTCGTCCCGTATAGGCCCTCAAGATAAGAAAGATTTCCCAGAGATGGAGGTATAGTACCAGCTAAATTATTTCTCGTCAAAATAAGTGTCTGCAGCTTCGTTAGGGATCCAAATTCTGCAGGGATTTTGCCTGTCAAATTATTATAGCCTACATCAAAGACGACTAGGCTAGAACAATTTGAGATGTTGATCGGAATATCACCGACGAACATGTTTTCGCTGAGGTTCAACCTTTGAAGGCGGAATAGATAGCCCAATTCGGGAGGGATTCGGTGGCTTAAGCTGTTCTTGTACAGCTTGACTGATTTCAGAAAAGTCAAGTTTCCAATGTGCGGAGCTAGGATGCCAACAAGCTGGCTGCCATGCAGGTCAAGTTCGACGACTCTCTGGCGTTTGCTTCCACAAATGACACCCAACCACTTGCAGAAGTGGTTGGATTCATTCCAGGAACTGAGTATTCCCAGAGGATCATCTGAAATTTGAGCTTTAAAAGCTAGAAGGGACAATCTATCTGTCTCATTTCCCCTGTCCAATGACAGTGAAAGCTGGAGTTGGAGAATTTGCCAGAAAAAAAGAAGCCACAGTATCTCAGAAAACTTCATGCCTTGATTTTAAAGATGAATAATGACTCTGCAAGTACTGTTAGCTATGGAGTTTATGTTATAGAACCCGGCCGTTCCTACCATTTTATAAGCCCGGTCAAAATAAAAAAAGATCCCAGTAAAATTATTTACGATGGGCTCCAGTTATATCTTTATTTATGGTGAGCCTGGTTATATCTTAAATTGTTGGATTGCGGCAAATTTAAGGATATTTTGAGAACCAAGAATTTACACCTTGCTTAATGCCTTACATGTCTTTATGGAAATTAGATTTTTTGTCCAGTTTTACTCTGTCTTATTCTGTCTCATAGAATCTCAGTCATTTATTTTGTGGGACCTACGTAGACTCCATGTAGGTTCCACATAAATAAATGACTGAGATTTATTGAACATAATAAGACACCATAATATTAGACAGGAGATCTAAACTAGTCTTTATGAGGCTCTTTTTTTAATAGTGAACCTTGGGCAAGTGTCCTGCCTACTCAGCTATGGAAAGGTACAAAACTGGAAGAATAGAAGACTGGTCACCTTCTATTAACGAGGAAGAGGGAACCTGTCAGGATCAAGCAATTTGCCCGCCACTGCAATGCACTCTACAGTCTACATTGACATGGATTTTTCACTTTGTATGATATCAAACTTAAATTTTCATAATTATTTTTGACAATGCCAAGATGACCCATCGCCTTCTTTTCGGCCACTGCCCTTGGTGGTCCTATGTTTCTGAAGGACGTTGTTCTGTTGCTAATATGTGAGTAAGAGTCTCTGTTTGTATCATTATTGTGTATCGATCTTTTTTTTATTTGTTTTATTTTGCTAAATAATATTGATAGTCAAAGAAAAAGATATTATGTGCCTTTATGACAAACATATTACATATTGGTAATTTACGAGCATATAATTTATGTACCAAAAACATGTTTTTCGAAAATATTGAATCAATTATAAGATAAACGAAATGTGATGAAAATACAACTGAATATTTTTCTAAATTTTTTAATTTAGTTATATTAGTAATAATTTATAATAATTATTGAATAATATGTATTTGGTAAATAGTAAATCAAATTATAACAAAAGTAAAAATAACAATAAAAATTTTATAAAGCTTATAAGAAAAATTTAAAAGAACAATTTAACAAAATGTTTATTTAAGAAGGAAATAAGAAAAAAAAGGGGAAATACCATTTTCCTTATCTATGGATGACAATAGCAGGCCCAGTTGGATCTACCCAAGTCTAAGTCTGTCTCAAAAATTTTTGTTCAAATTTGGAATCTGAAACCCGATCAAACTGAACTCAGGCACCAGAAATCACTTGTCCAGATTACTCTGGACCAACCCTGGATCAGATCTCGAACTCAGGTAGCCTAATATCAAAATCCAACCTAAAACTAAAAACATTGGAATCAACACCAAAATCTGATTAAATAATTTCTGGCTGAGCTAAATCAAGGTAGGCCTGGTCTAGAATTTATTATCATCCTTAGCCTTGTCATTGTAAGGATTTTAAATTTTTAATATTTAAGATTCTTGCATATTCTCATATGAATGATATATTTAAAAATGTTTAATCTTTTAAGATTTTTTCAATTTAGTAATTAACTTTTTAAAATTTGTACAAATCATGTTAAAATATTATTTTGGATGATATGACATATCTACTAAATACTAATGCTTTAAGAACAAGACCGAAGATTTATTTTTTTATGATGAGATATATCTACTAAATATTACGTAAATGTCTATCTATTAATCACATCAATAAAACTAAAGTTTTGAATAGAGACGACTATGAGTTGAGTCGACAATTTCTACCGTAGCCTGGGCCTGACCTGAAGCCTAATCGACCCCTAAAAAACTAAAGCTCGGCTCAGCTAGATTGGAAAAAAAATTTAAAATAAAAATATAAAAAGACATTATTTACTTAAAATGACATTGTTTTGCTTTTATATGTCGAGCTTCAGGTTAGAATGACCTTGACCAATCTAAACTCGAACTTGAAACCTAATCAACTTAGGCCTGACTCGTTAATTTTAGTTGGTCAAACATTTTGACTCATTCCATAATCTCACATCGAAAATGTGTGGGAATGGTGAAGGTTTCTAAAATCATAAAAGGAGCCTCCCCTTCTTAGTTAAATCAACCTAAAAATTGTCTTTCATAAAATAAATTTTCTTTTCTTCTTTTGTAGTATTTCATTTGTATTATTTCCAGAAAATAGTGAAATATCAATTTAGTAGTGTTCGAGGAAGTAGGCATAATTGACTGAACCTCGTTAAATTCTGGTGTTCTTTATTTGTCTATTTAATGACTATTGTCGGGTATAGTTGTAGTGTATTATTGCGCTATTAAATTACATGTCTAGGAAAATTCTGTCTAAGAGATTGGAATTTAAGTGGGACCATCTTTGACCTTTCTAGTCTTTCCTGGGAATTTATCTGGTGTAAATTTTCAGTACAATCGTTCACATTCTATTCACCTAGGCGATAGTGGTCAAGGTGAATTCATCATTATTGAAGGAAATCAACACGAAGTTTCGCAACAATTGGTATCAGAGCTAAGGTTTTTTTCTTAGTATGCTTTGTGGTAGCAGCTTGGTCTGATCTTCTACATTAGAAAAGATTTTTCCTTGGGCTATTGGCATTCTGCATTGACAGCTATTGAATAGAAATTGTAGCAGAGATGACAGAAATAAAAAATGCAACTGCAAATTTGAAGAGAAAGGACATTGAATATGCTGTTAGTGACAAGGTTTTCTTGAAAGCTTCACCATGGAAGAAAGTGTTTCGATTTGGTAAGAATGGTAAGTTACACTCTAGATTCATTGCTCCATATGAGATCATTGAATGTGTGGGACCAGTAGCCTACAGATTAGCATTGCCACAAGATCTGGAAAAGATTCATGATGTCTTTGATGTATCTATATATCAGTTTGATCCATCACATATTATAAAACTGGAAGATATTAAAATACAACTAGATCTAACTTCTGAAGAGAAGCCAATGAAAATTCTAGCAAGAACTACAAAACAACTAAGAAACAAGACAGCTCCATTGTTGAAAGTACCATGGACGAACTAGAGGTCGAGGAAGCTATATAGGAACTGGAAGAAACCATAAGAAAGTTTTATCCATGACTATTTGATATACGTAATTTTGAGGATGAAATTTTATTTGGCATTAGATAGTATTTGTTAAGGACAATCTAATGACCAAACTGGAGTTCAAAACGAGTTCATTTCGACAGTTTGACCAAGAGTTGACCAGTGGTCAAAATTTGACTCGAGATGTAACACCCAAAACCAATGTACCCAGAAAATGCCATGAATGCATACCAAAATACTGCTGCACAATTAAGCACATATGTAATAATTTTCGTTAATATTCTAACCTCTAATTTGGGGCGTTACACGAGAGGGGTGAAAGTCAAATCCAAAATAAATGATATCAATTAAGGTATTTATGTGAGGCAGATATTTTAGTAAGACAAAATTCAACTAACGGATTAAAATTGAGTTAATTTTGGATCTTAAAAAATAAAAAATTAAGAATACTGTTAAGCGACATATTGTTTATTTTGTCACCTAACTATGCTCTTCTTCCCCCAACTTTGCCGAGAACATCCCTCCCTCTTCCTTCTTCCCTTTCTTTCATTTTCTTCCATTTTCAAGCCAAATTTCTCTATTTTTAACCTTTAAATCAACTATAAAACACTAAATTATCAACCTAGGGTCCCTAAGCTCACCATATTAACAAGAATTGTAGGGAAAGATGAAGAAAAAGTAGATGGGTCTTTTTGATAAATAGTACCCAAAATTAATAAGGTAAGTTAATGAAATTTTGGTTGTTTTATTATATGATTTTAGTTTAGTTGCATGCATTAATGAATAAAATGCATAAAATTGAAATTTTTGTGCAATATTATAAAGAAAAAAAAGGAATTGAAGGAGGGAGAGAGAAAGGGAAAGAGAAGGAATAAGAAATTGATGGTGAAATTGAAGTTTATTGAAGCTTAATTTGAAAAACTGGACACAAATTTGGTATCTGATCAAGCAAATTTATTTTTCCCTAACAATTGTGTATTATGTAATTTAGGATTATTGAGATAAAATTGAGAATTTACGAAATTGTTGTTAAAAATATTTAATTGGATGTTAAATAAAGTAGTATATGTTATTAATTTGAATTTTGGACTTATAATTTGTATTTTTCTCCATTGGCATACATTATGTTTGAATTTAGAAATTTGATGTACATGTTACTTTGACTAATTGGTGAGATGAATATATCTTGAATGTTCTACGAACTAAATTAAAACCAATAATGAAAAAATTGACATTAAGAAGTGACATTTATTTTGACCGAATATGAAATGTCTTGAATTGGCTATTATGAGAATATGCTATTCAATAGAATTTAATTAGATTTCGCCTTAGTAATAGGAATTGGAGGAATGTGAGAAGGTTGACGTGCTAATTAGGGAGTTAACAGTACTGCGTTATAATATTTATTACCGGACTGTATGGCTCCAAAAACTCGATTTCGATGTATGCAAAAGGACTTTATGGTTTCAAGAACTCGGTCCTGTATTTTGAAAATCCCACTTATCCGACTCGGTGATGCAATTTCGTTGAATTTTACTTGGAGCAATGACAACAAAATATATAAAGGCATAACTAATGATTAAAGAACTTCAAATGAAAGTAATAATTGATTGTAAAATTAAATTGTACAATTTGTTAAGCATTATGTGATTCGATATGCAGTAAGATAAGAGATACATGTTTGAATTTCATAATTTTGTTGCCTATTTATACTTAGAAATATATAAAGATATTTATTTTTGAAAAATATTATATGTTATGTATGTTATGGTTGAATAAATTGAATTAGATGAAAAATGAAATTGTTTGAACACCCTAGGCATATAGCTTAACGCGTGGTTCTCTTTCTACGCATAGGTTTTGAAGAAGAAAAGTAGAAGAAAGTTGTGATTAATGTTCATTCATTAATCACATCAGCAAAAATTAACGTTTTGAATAAGATGACAATGGACTGGGCTGACAGTTGCTACCTGACCTAGGCTCAACCAAATCTCGATTGAGCCTATGGCATCTGAGCTTGAGTTCGAGTTTATTCAGACCTTGATAACTTGAAACTTGGGCGAGCCCTAAATTTTTATATTTTTAAAAATAAAAATTGTAACACCCCAAAACTTTCGGTTTCACGAATAGTATTTTTGGGGCATGAATAGTGCATCTTGAGGTGAATAGTAACACTTGAGACCTAAATTGCACTTTATTTAATTACCATTAGATGATATTATTTAAGGACAACCTAATGATCAAATTTAAAGTTAAAAACGAGTTCATTTTGAAGGTTTGACTAAGAATTGACAGGAAGCTAAAGTTTGACTCAAGAAAAGAGTGAATGTCAAACCTAAAATAAATTATATTAATTAAGGTATTTATGTAGGATTGATATTTTAGCGGGATTAAATTCTAACTAATAGATTAAAATTGAGTTAATGTTGGATCTTAAAAAATAAATATAAAAATGTACAGAGCCAGGCTGCCAATAAGCTGGTTGTCGTGAAGGTCAAGTTCGACGACTATCTGGCGTTTGCTTCCACAAATGACACCTAACCACTTGAAGAAGTGGTTGGATTCATTCCAGGAATCGAGTATTCCCAGAGGATCACCTGAAATTTGAGCTTTAAAAGCTAGAAGGGACAATCTATTTGTCTCATTTCCCCTGTCCAATGACAGGGAAAGTTAGAGTTGGAGAATTTGCCACAAAAAAAGAAGCTACAGTATCTCGGAAAACTTCATGCCTTGACCTTCAAGATGAATAATGATTTTGCAAGTACTGTTAGCTATGGAGTTTATGTTATGGAACGGTACAAAACAGGAAGAAAAGAAGACTTGCCACCTTCTCTGAACGTGAGATTTTTAACCAAAAGGTGACCAATCACCGTCTTTTCGGCCATAGAAGCACTGTCCTTGGAGGTCCTATGTTCCTGTTCAACGTTGTGTTGGAAAATAGTTTGAAATGCAAGATCATGAAGAAGTATAAATGAAAAGAAATGTCTTTTCAATTCCAATGTCAT
>JAOQMR010000005.1:34643707-34661325 GCA_027563865.1 Erythroxylum pelleterianum | reverse complement strand
CCTCAAGCTGGTGATCACTCAGGAACGCCATGTCCTCTCTCTGGGAAACCGTCGGGGACGGTTGAGGTGGGTCCTCTCCGTTTCTTACGACCACCAGAACTGGGGGTTTGTCGCCGTCGTCCTCCAGTATCTTGGTTTTATCTCTATAACTAATTGAAGCTGAACATGAGGAAAATGTGGCGAAGACAAGGTTTCAACGTTAAAAACGAAACCCATGGCAATTTGATTTCAATTCACGTGAAATTTGGCAAGAATTCAATTTACATAGGCTGATGGATTTCAACTCATACATGAGTTGAATTTATGCTAAATATTGTGTTCCAAACAAGTGAATTGAATTCAATTCCTTGCGTTCCAAACAGGCTGTTAATGTCTTTGCCCCATTGTATCAGCAGAGGGATTTTCTAAGAGGATCGATCGGATTATCCAATAGAGAATTTTATAGAACACGTTGAAACTGAAGGCTACTTTCAGTATTAAAAATAACAATATTAAAATAAATAAAAATATTAAAATAAATAAATAAATACTTAATAAATAAAATATGAAATAAATCAATAACAACAACATTCAGTAGAAATTTTGGAGTCTGAGAAAGTCCAATAGTACACAGTCTTACTCTAACTAATAAAGAGGCTATTTTAATTAATGAAATAAGTAATAAATAAAACATGAAGTAAGAATTAAATATTATTGACATGATAAGTAAATATAACTTTCAAAATTAATTGAACTAATTAATTCATTTCAAATATTAAATTAAGAGTTGAATTAAAATTTTATGTTAGTAATATTCTATTTAGCTATTTAAGTTACATATATTTTATAGTTATTTTTAAACAAAATTTTATGGATTCTTGATAATTTTTTAAAATTAAAGAAAAATTTAAAATTAGTTAAAATTGACTTTTAGTACTAAAAATTGAAAAAGTGAAAATTGTAAAAATAATTTTTATATAAATAAAATATATGAAATATTATTGATATAATAAAATATAATTTTTATAATTAATTGAATTAATTAATTTGATTCAAACCTCAAATTAATTTTCTCATTTATGTTTTATAGTTATTTTTAAAAAGTTTAAGTCTTAATAATTTTTAAAAATTAAAGAATTTTAAAAAATTAGTTAAATTTGACTTTTAATGCTAAAAATTGAAAATAGTAAAATATGGTGTGCCGTTGGATTGGTAATTCCAGATCCATGATGGAGACTAAGAAACCTTAACGGGGCCCACAATCCGATTCCAAATTGACGAGTATCAAAATTTCGAAACAAGCGGGAATCACATGAACGTGAGAGAGAGCTTAGGCCTTTGAGTCTGTCCCAGCGAATAAAGTTGGCAGCTCACCTCTCCGCCACCTAACGCTTTAATGCGATCTCCGCTCCACCTACTTTCCACCATCTCCCATCATGTGGCAACTTCTCGTCGCTGCGGCCGTGGCCGGATCCACTACTCTCGTAGCCAAGCACCTGCTTCTCTCCGATAAGTTCGAGGAGGAGCAACGGACTGAGAAACCTGAACTTGTCTCCTCCGAATTTCAGTCGCCTGTAGTGACCAATGAGTGTGGGTACGAGAGTAATGAGGAGATCTTTAGGTTTTCGAGCTCAGGATCGAGCGGAAAGAGAACTAAGGGTTCGAGGAAGAAATCGGGTATCTCCGGCCGTCGATTGAAGTACGGAGCTGCTAATCAGAGATCTGAAGGCGACGGTACGGAGAGGAGTGGGAGAAGGTTTGGGGTTTGCTTGAAGAAAAGAAAAACTGCTAAGCGTGTGCTTGGATCCTCTTCTTCTAAAGGTTAACTTCTTTTATATAATACAATCTCGAGTTTTTAAAATGTACGAAAATTGAAGGGAAAAAAGAAACCTATAGTGTTGATCGAGCGCAGTTAATGTGAGTTATGGAAGTATACTTTTGCTTGGATACAAAAATTAATAAATAATTAGTTTGTTCCTTTAATGATTACTTTGTAAGTTCCATTGTTGCTGATTTCTTGAGCTCTGAATATTTGTGAGATGAAATTCTTTGATTCCTTGGAGATTCGGTAAGTTAATTTGCAGGACTGTCCCGTTTCAATGAATTTGAACGAACTTTTAATTATTCAGGACTTTCCTAACGGGCTAAAACCTTATTATCTTAAGCATGTAACAATGTTGATCATGGAAGTGATGCTGTGGTTTTAAGTACTTTGATTACTTGTGAAGTCTCTGTCAAGTGATGTTGTTGATACCTCAATGTAATGTTCCACAGATGGATCTTTGTTTGATTGGGGATTGGGTGTGGGAATCATGCACATGATTTCAGCTGAGAAAGCTGAGATCAATAAGCTGAGCATGGCCATGGATGAGACTTCAAAGGTTGTTCAGGAATTAAGAGCTGAGCTTTTCAGAAGGAAATCAAAAAAGTTTCTTGCAAACTCAGATAATGAGCATCTCCATCTAGAGCTTAATGGACCAAGGATTGGGGCGAAAGATGCAAACAAAATCAAATTGTCTGAGCTCTCCATGACTGATGATGCTGAATGCCCAAGTAGCGTTCTTACGGAAGAGTTGGTTCCTGACGTGAAGGAAATGGATGAACTAGAGGCAGAGCTTGAGTCCGAACTGCAAAAACTTCCTTGGTCTCCCTCTGAAGCTCTTGACGATAATGTGATGAAACAAAATTTAGACAAGGTGAACTTTTTCAAGTATCACTCTGATCTTACTGTAGATTAAGTAACTATTTAAAATTCTGCTTCTTTTGTTGGTGCTTTTTTTGTCTCTTTAACTACTGTTATAGATAGATTGGTTGACAATGCAGTTTAACTTTCAAAATGCCATTGTTTAACACTTAGTAGTTATAAGATGAACATTCAGATCTAGCGTTCAACGTGTGCTTACTAAACCAGCAATGCATTTTATGATAATGAAATTTCAGGACTCATTGTATCATTAACTGGGGATCCACATGTGATTCATTGAGGAACTATAGCATATTTTGTGCAAAGTCCATTCTTTATTTGACCAGGTTTTATGTTATTAATTTGGTTCAAATTGTACACTGGTGTGTATACACCATAAAGAGTTCGAACTCTAATGGCTATTTTCATATTTCTTGGGCCAAAAAGATCTCCACCTGACTCTTATCTAATCATAAGGCAGCAACATTAGTGTTTCAAAAGGTTTTATGTCTAATTTGGAGATTCATATACTTATGATAGTACTATGGTTAAAAAAATGCTCCCTGCTGTAATGAATCTATCAGCTATGAACTACAGATTTCTTTTACCACAAAAATTTTCTGCAGGCTGAGATATCATCCGGTGAAGCAGACCAAGAAACTGCTATTTCTTACCAATGTCATGGGGTATCGCCATCAGAACTCGATCAGAAATTATGTCACGTGCTCATTGAACAGCAAGGAAACCAGATTGCGGGGCTGGAATCTGAATTACATTTGGCGCAGTCCAAACTCTGCGAGAAGGAAGCTGAACTCCAAGCACTGAAGGACTGCGTAAGACGCCTGACAGAGTTTTCCTTATCTTCTATATCCGGTAATTTTATTGATTTAGCGCCTTTTCTTTTTGTTTTTTATATCAATTCGTCTGAGGCATACTTGACAAAGTTAACAAAAAGGACAACGTATTGTAGGCTAACAATGATTCATCCTCTGAGTACCCGCTAATCTGAAATTTAGTATTGATTCTCAGATGATGAAACAGAGGTACAACTACGGCAACAATGGACCAGTGAAGGACATAACAGCAGCAACATCGGATCCGAGTTTAAAAATTCAGTGGTCGGAATGAAAAGACCTATAACCTCTGCATAAACCTCTTAGAATATAACAGGATAGTGTATATATGGGGTAAGGAAGTAATTTAAGAGGCAATCATAGGATGTCAAGGACTTTCTGGCCTCTTGTGTGTCACACCATATAAGCAAGGCCCTCATGTATATCAACTTGAATTGGCCCAATTCTCTAGTATCTGTATAAGTAGCACTTTAATCCGAAATCTTCGCATTTACTTCACGTTTTGTGGTATTCATAGTTTCTATGCCTAATGTGTACAGATCAACAACACACCTTTTGACCATTGATCGTTGATTGACTCGCTAGGCTTGCCTCTTACGTCAGGCCCTTTTTGCTTAGTGTCGGAAAGTAACCTGAACATCAGTTGACCTTTTTGTTCCTGTTCTTGGAAATGACATTGCCTGTTGATGTCCTTCATTGTGGAATTACAAACTTACACCGACCCCCCCAAGTCTTGTGTGATCGAGGAAAGGATAATGTTGGAAACTTGACGAACTAGAGATTTTTATAGTGCGTTGGTGGTTGCTTGGGCATAGACAAATTGACTGGTGGAGCCCTTGATGGGGTGTGGAGATACCCCACTACACTTATAGCCTGTTACTTGCTTTTCACTGTGTTGGTATCCTCTTTATTGTAGGGGTGGGTCATGGGTGGAACTTGGAAGTCCGTCGGTCAAGTGGCCATAAATTCCAAGTACCAAAATTTCAAGGCAGGCATGTAGTTGATGAATGATTAGTATCAATAGCATTCTTTGACAAGAAACCGACACACCTATTTACCCTCTTTTAACCCCATTACTTAGCCTATCAGAACTGCCCAAATTTCCACCTATAAGCAGCCACAAGTTGGTGGCTCTTAAAACACCTTCAAGACTGCTTTCTGTGCAGGGCATAGGCCAATTCGAAGGCCGGGCAAGTTAGAAATGAATGTTTGTTATGATTAAGCAACGTAAACAACCAATTGTTGGGCTAATACATACCCAAGTGATGTTTGGTGATTGATACTTCTCAGTGACAACTCCGTTTTTGGTCAGTAACGTCTCCAACCCTACAATCCTCCTACCAAACATATGTGAATACACTATTTCGATTAAATTAATTTCCACGTAGTTTGTAAATAAGATGGTCTACTCCGAGAAAGACATAAAAAACAAAGTGATCAGAGAATGTACAAGATGGAGAGGAGAGGAACAGAAATCATCCAGAGAGAATCCTAAAGCCTCAGTCAAGTCGGAATCCAAAAAAATCTTTTGCTTTCCTTACCGTCAGATTTCACCCAACCGTGTACGCACCCAAAATCACCAACTACTGACCTAAACGTATAACAACAACATAAAGCCTTCGCGGAAAAACTCCAACGAGCAGTGAAACCCATAACTCCGACATATAAAGTCACACCCAACACACTGATTAAGGTTTCTATTTCTGCATAGGTGTGAAGACATGAAGCTCCCGGCAAAACGCATTTCGAGTCCGGGTCGGGCGGAGAAGTACCCCCCACCGTTGATGACGTTTTTGAGAACCAGTGTTGGGAACAGAAGCAGAAGTCGATCACGTTCAAGCCCAATGTTTGTTAGGAAGAAGAATACAGGTATGGAAACTACTCAGGAGCCTTCCTCTCCAAAAGTGACTTGCATGGGTCAGGTCCGGGTGAGACGGTCAAAGCAAGATAAGACCGGACGCAGTAAACAGAAAAGCCGGTGCAGATGCATCCCAAGCATCTTCTTTTGCCACCATGAAAAGGCGATGCTCAAGCTTAAGTGTTTTAGACCCGCTTGGTTTAAGTGGGTACTATTTTTTCGTCCTGGTTTAAGGAGAAATCCTGAAATTAGTGAAGACACTTCAAGGATTGAACCAGAGTTTGGTCACAGAAGCAGTGGAGGTGTTTTCCAAAGAAGTAGTGAAGAAGATGAGGAAGATGACGGAGAAGAAGAAGAAGAACAATTGCCCAGTGTTTATATTTCTAGTGTTGTTACACCACCAAAGAATGCTTTCTTATTGACTAGATGCAGATCTGCACCGTATCGATCTTCATCTTTAGCTTGTAGATTTTGGGGTTCACCTTTAAGCAGTGAAGAAACAGAGTCAAAGCAAAGAACGGATCTTTATGAGAGCCCAACATCGAAAAGAGAGTTTGTTTACGCAGAGTCTGATCAAGAATCGCAATTGGATCCAGAGAGCCGGGAAAAAATCAATTTTTTTAGAGAACTTGAGGGTTCAGTTACTTCAACTAGAGAAAGAATGATGAGAAGTGCAAAAATTGAAGATTTTAGACCAGAGGGTACTGGGAATTTGCACCCTTTGATACTCACAAGGTGTAAATCAGAACCAGCTAGAATTGCGAAGAAGCTTGATCCAGAGATGACTTTCTGGAAGAAGGGAAGATTGGGTTTCATATGATTAATTTAATTGCATAGTTTTAGCTTTTTCTTTTGATTTCTAGTATCTTACTACTTCGTTCAGCATATAATACATATATATTTTTTGGTAAACTCAATTAAATATATTTTCTCAAACATGGAAATCATAATCAAATTAGTAGAAAGTCTTCCCTTTTGTTTTTGTTATATAATATGCAGAGGAGAATCTCATTGGGTCGCCTCTCTGATAATAAAAAAATAAATGGCTGAATTATGGTACAATAAGAAACATGGTATACATTGTTGTTGTTGTGTTTTGATGTTCATCTTTTTCACTGCCACTGCTCATGGGAAGTTGTATTTTATAAGGTCTTTGGCAATTTCATGTAACTCTTTATCAGTATTTCTTTTACTTTTCTGTTTTGCTGTATGGATTTGCTTCTTTTGGGTGGTGCAGTCTTCTAGTGTTTGTTTTAAGCAGCCTCGGATTCTCTGACCAGTTTTCATTTTTGGTAGAAAGTTTATAATATCTACATTGACCCACCTTTTATCTTCCTCTTTGAAGGAGTTCAGGTTAACTTTACTACTCTGTGTATTAGTCTTACAGCTAGATTGAGTTGGGTTCTTTCTCATCTGAGAAGACTTCAGGTCAAAAACACTCAAGTTTATGGCTGAGCTTTTCAATGATAAGAAGAATAGTCAAAACAGATCGGCTGTGTATGGTTGGTTGGGCGTCTGGACCATGAAGATTAAAGAACTTAGCCCCATCATTGATTTGTCGTGTTTGAGAGGAAAAGACTTGGGTTGGCTGACCTCTGTATCAGGACAGCGTTTCTAATGTGAACTTTCACAAGCCAGAGGCTTTTACAGTTGGAATCTGGGTATAAAACTGTAAAGATGTTGAAGAAATATAGATGGAAAACAACACCACCACTTTCTGGGCAATTGTCTTTGATCAGATCCATCTGTGTGCAGACAGACAAGCACCAGATTTTGAAGAGCTCAGAGCCCAAACCTGGAACTGAGTTTGTGCCATTTAGGGCAGGGTATGCAAACATTGATTCTGAAACGAGTTTTTTTTTTTTTTGAACACCTTACTTACAAGAGGGGTTAGCAGGGAATCGAACCTGAGACTTAACCGAAATCAAGTCTCGCTCTCAACATCAGGTCTTCTGAAACGAGTTAGTGTGATTGTTTTATACAAATAATATTTTTTATTAGTTATACTACCAAACTCTGTTCTATGGAAAAAGAGGCAACATCTTTTCATTCATAAAAGCCTTTTTTCTCTGGGCTTTTTGTAGCTGTCCAAGGCTCTACTTCCACACGAAAATGACATATCAACTGGTAGGTTGCTTGTTTATCACTAGTCGGACTCAAGAGGCAATTATAGCTGTGAATTTCCTAGAGTCACAGTTGGGGAGCTTAGAAGCATACGAGTACCAAAAGGATAGGGATGGTAATTATGTCGGAGTTTAAAATAATTATGTCCAATGTCCAAAACGCTCATCTGTTGACAATACATTCCCATTCCTATCCAGCCATGGCTTATCCAGCAGTAGAGTAGCTGTTGACGTTGATCAACTCTTTTAGACTTTTGAGACATCCATGGAAGCTCACCCTTATGGGGCATGCAAGCTCCATACCGTACAGAAAGGGACAATGCAAAGACAAAAATATTTGATAATCACAACTTTGTTGTCTCCATCCAATAATATTTTGCTACTTTCACTATATATCCCACTTACAACGGATCACTTGTTAGCTGTTTCTACTTATCTGGACAGGCCTCTTTACTTTCTTCTCCATTTCCCTTTTTCATTTCTCCTTTATATTCATATCTGAAAAAAATGGAAGACAAAACAGATTGTGTGTGTAGTTTCTGGGCTGCTGTCAACTCATATTTAGTCCTTTATTTTTTTTAAAGAAAAGACAACGAAGAAATTACAAATCGAATCTTCAGAAACACAACTCGGACAAATCCTCAAGGAGGATTAAGTGGCACCCTATGGGTGTAGAAGTTAAATAATAGATGCCTAAGTCAAAATGCGCTGCATAAGTCGCGAGCCAGTCGGTACATCTGTTATCCTCTCAGAAGATATGCCAATAAGTAACAGTCCAATTGCGAGCAAACAGCTCGTGAATTCCCATATTTATTCCTTTATCTTCATATTAAATTTGTTTGTGATTCAAGCATATCCATCCAACGAGAACCGGTGCGAATATTGCACATTAAGCCTGCTATTAATAGGCCTCGTTTATCAACCAATCAGCTATTTTTTCAACTGATTAGTTGTTTTTAGCTGTTTGACTCTTCAAACGGCTAATGACATTGTTTAGAAAGTAGCTTTTTCATAAGCTGATTGAAGGTAAACAACTGAAAATGAAAACTCTGCTATACATGAGCATTTCCATTGCTAAAATTATATGTATTAAAACCCAACTGTACCTTTTCCTACTATATATCCACCACTGCAGCAATTAAAGAATAAAAAGAGCATCAAACACTTCAACCCCCTGCCTAAATAAGGACTTTTTTTTTTCACTTTTCTTCTTCCACTTATTTGTGATGTTAGCCATCTTTCAATTCTTTCGTTTGCGTAATTGCGTAATATTTTGATGTTTAATTTGTATTCTTGAATAAATTGCAATTAAGTACTACACGCGTCATATTTTTGTTAGTTTTAATATACAATAATTTCTTGTAAATAGGACAACCTAGTTGAGGTTCCTATATGCCTACGTTTTAGGAACAATATTTGTTCTTATAATTGTTTTATGCAGTTATAGGTTAGAAATAAAATGTTGACCTTAAATGAAAATGAAAATAGAAAGAGTTGCATAAATTTATCATAAATGATGAAACCGTACAGGTGAACATGACTTCTCTAAAATCTAAATTCTTATGAGACTATTCAATGAAATACTAAGATATATAATATTTATACCTTTATAATTTTTTTAAGTCATGTCTTCGTAAGTCATTTTATACATAAACAGCTAATTTTACCAAACATCTATAACAAATAGCTAATGCAATCAGCTGGTCAAATTAGTTGATATAATCAGTGATCAGCTAATAGCTAATGCAATCAGCTGATTGCTAAGCAAGATCATAATTCCCAAGAGATTAGTTTTTGCATTCCTCAACTGAAACCAGATTGATTTCACCCTTCATCCACTTCTAACGAGATAGATATCTCCATTTTCCTGTTAAAGTATAGGTATCACCGTATCAGATACTAATATACGTATACATATATAATGAAGGGTTACATTCATTAGAATTTGAAGATTTTAAATTTAAGATGTTAGGTGTGAGTAATGTGAGGTCCAGCAAGAGAGCTAAATAGGATGTCCCTCAATAAGACATTACAATAACACACACATGGAGCTGTCTACACCATGTATATGCATAAATGAGAAAGAAATAATGATAGAATTAAAACCAATAAGAACATCTTTAGATATATGGGCATTGTTAGAGCAAAATAAATGTTCCAACCGAACACATCAACATCGTTGCCTTGCAACTTATTGCTGTGTCGATTATGACGGTCTAATTTTTTTTTTTTGGGTTAAACCATCCGGTATTTGACGTCACACGGGCAATCGATTAATACGGATTCGAGCCGGGTAAGACCATATAGGCGGCAAAGCTCTTCCTTACAAGTGCAGCTCCATGCCCAAGACTCGAAACCGAGACCTTGGTTAAGGGAGAAGGAGCCCCAGTCACTCCATCACAGCCCTTGCAGGTTACGACGGTCTAAATTTGCTAAAAGGTCGATATGATATTCCCTCAAACTGTGTGCACCCTACTCTCTCCTATGACCCTTTTCAATCTATAAAATGATCATATCCATGTTGTGTAGCTTTGTTTACTATGAGACTAACTCAATCTTTTCCTTCCATGGAGATCAAGTCCACTGTAGCAACCATCTTTGTTCTCTTTCTCCTCCTTTCTTCGCCTTGTGCTTCAAGAGGTTTGTAGTTCTTCAACTTAGTGTGTGCATATGACATGATGAATGGTTTTGTTGGCTAACATGGAAAAACGTGTCTCTTTGATCCAGGGGTGGCTGATCCAGAGGTGTATGAAATTGATTATAGAGGACCAGAGACTCACTCCTCGATGCTCCCTCCTCCCGGTCATTCTCGTAGACGGCCTTGGATTCGTCAAGGAGGCCCTTTTGCATCTCCATCCCGAGGTTTTAGAGATGGTAACACGAGAGAAAGTGTAAGAACACAAAACCAAGATGATGATCTAGATTAAATTATATTATTTGATCGTTTAAGGTGTCATTTCTTTATAAGCAATGCTGACTTGTGACACAATAAATCTGTTTCATTTATCATTGGGATCCCATGGATTAAGAAACAGTCTTCTGATAAGTGGATGCAGTAGCAGTTAGTTATATGATCAGATGACTTTAATGTGCTTTGCAGGAGAAGAAAATTCATGGATGATCCACTTACGGTGTAGGATTTTGCTAGTTTTTTTTTTTTTGGGGTCTGAAGCCATTACAGTTTCTTCTCGTTCTCAGCATTACATATAAGAATGAGGAGAGACATTATTTTAACTTTTGTCTATCTATCTATACATTAGTGTCGTTTGTTGATGTTATCAAATCATCAGAAGTGGATGTTACATCACATTATGAGGAATGGCTTCTTAAGAAGATTGAAAAATCGCTTGTGGCTATGCTTTTGGATTTGTAAGGTAAATATCAAGCAGAAATGGCTGCCTGCCTAGCTAACTAATCAATCCCATCTGATTGCCATAATCATGATAGCTGTTGATTGAGTTGTCAAATCTGTTTCTTCCTATAGTCGTTCGGATAATTAGGAGGGACCTGTCAATTCAAAAACCTAATTAAGTGGGTCATATGTACGATACTCATCACTTCAATTACTAGAATGATATGGCCATTTGTTTGTGTGTAAACTATTAAGCCTGTGAGCACATAAAGGTGTCTATTTTGCACCTTACTATGGCATTGATTGGGAGACACTGAACTTGAGTGGCAGATCCATTCGCAATTTCTAAGTGCAGATGGTTCTAGGGTTACATGCAAAGTTATGATAAGGGAGAAGAATGTTTTTATTTTACATTCTGAAGTTAGGGATCTATACGAACAAGAGATGAAAAGATCATTCTTGGCTGATGAGTAATTCTGATTTCAAGAAATGAAAATCAACGAAGATAAAACATTACTTTGCCCTTGTCTTTGATGGTAACATAAAACTAAAACATGTAAAAATTTGAAGCCATTAGTGGACCAAAAGGAGTTGATGCCAACAAGAAGACAGCTACAGCTTTCCAAATTATTGCTTATGCAGTAAAGATAATTTTAATATTTCGCTTCCTTGATATGCGGTTTTTTTAAAAATCAAACACAAAGTTAAACCGAAAATATAAGATGTTTAATATTTGAAAAGTTCAATTGTATTAGATCGTCATACGCTCTCTAAACAGAAGAGACTACAGATAGAGCGTCTTACGAACTCTTAAGGGGTTCTGATATTCGACCCGGATCAACTGAGCAAGTTAGCCCGGGATTTTTTTGTCACTTTGTATACTCAGGAAGATGGGCCTATGCCTTGTTATCTGATTTTAGGAGCATTTCCTCGGCTCTCGATAGACAGACTACATGTAACATCCCACTCCCAATGGGAAGGGTAAAATGGTAATTTAGAAAGGGTCTTGCGGGAGTGAGATGCTACATTTGTGGTATCAGAGCCCAGAAGTACGATTGTACATGGGCATTCTGAATTTTGTGTTAAGTTACATGCATTCTGGTCATGTCACACTACAGGCTTTGACCTAGCCAATCCATGACACTGAAATCCGGTATGCAGTATTTGACATGAACCCAAGTAAAGCCCCTGGAATAGATGGCATTAATGCACTCTTCTTTCAAAAGCAATGGGGACAAGTCGGGTCAAAAGTGATAAAGTATGTTTAGACAGTTTTCAGGCTCGAACGATGGGAAAAAAGATTTAAATCAAACCATTCTCGTCCTGATTCCCAAAGTTCCCTCCTCGCAGACAATTACGCAATTCCGGCCAAATAGCCTCTGCAACGTGCTTTATAAAATAGTTTCTAAAGTTCTGGTCAATCGTTTGAAAAACCACATGGATTAGCTGTTCAGGCGCCCCAAAGCAGATTTATCCCGGGCAGACAAACAACGGATAATATTATTATTGCTTAGGAAGTTATACATTCAATGCGGAAGAAGAAGGGGAAGATGAGGTTTTTAGCTATAAAGGTGGACCTAGAAAAAGCGTACGACCGGCTTCAATGGGATTTTATTCAGAATACTTTAACGGACATCGGGCTCCCGGACAATCTAATTTCAGTCATCATGAAGTGTGTGTCGACGGTTACTCTGCAAGTTGCGTGACAAGGCACTTTGACTGATCCTTTTAGCCCTTCCCGACGTATTAGGCAAAGCGACCTACTCTCGCCCTATCTCTTTGTTCTATGCATGGGGGCCTCAGATATCTCACCTCTTCTTTACAGACGACCTAGTCCTTTTTTCGGAGGCCACAGAATCCCAGCAAGACTCATGTTATCGCCAATACGTTGGCAAAGTTTTGTCAGGCTTCTGGACAGAAAATAAATACTGAAAAAACTAGAATTTTTCTTCTCAAAGAACGTATCCCACGTTCTCGTGAGTAAACTCAGCCAAGCCCTGCGTATCTCCCTTATGTACAACTTAGGGAAATATCTAGGCGTTCCTTTGATTCACGAGCAGTCCTCTCGAAGCACGTATCAACACCTCCTCGATAAAGCCCGACAAAAACTTGCAAGCTAGAGGGCAAGGTTTTTGTCTTTAGCCGGAAGAGTTACCTTAACCCAGTCCGTGATAGCGGCCCTGCCCACGCATATGATGCAAATAGTTAGACTCCCGAGGCAGCTTTGCGATGATTTGAAAAGACTTATGTGCGATTTTGTTTGGGGCTCAACGAGTGAGCAAAGGAAAATGCACCCAGCCAATTAGGAAATAGTGTGTTAGGCCAAAAAAGCAGGGGGCCTGAGCATCAAATGAATCCGCTCTTCCAATGATGCTTTATTGGCTAAATTGAGTTGGGCATTGATTACACAGCCCCAAGCTCTTTAAGTTCAGGTTTTACGAGTTAAATATCGTGTTGACCTTCACCACATCTCCCCTACAATAAAGAGGATCGGGGCTTCGAGCACTTGGAAGGGAATTTCTGCCACCTGGTAAGTAGTTCGCCAAGGCCTAAAATGGAAACTAGGTACTGGATGGAAAATCCTATTCTGCATGGATAACTAGGTCAAGGACTGGGGACTACTTATATATGTGATGACCTCTCCAATCCCCGAAAGGGTCATTTACGCCTCTGTTGCAGGTTTTCAGAATATCGATAGTACCTGGAAGTGGAACCTGTTCCAACATTATCTCCCCTCTTCAGTTTGCCTAGACATCACAGAGACCCTAACAAATGCAGACCGTACAGTGGAAGATACCTTTCAGTGGGGACAAACCGCGTATGGACGTTTCACCGTAGCGTCCGCTTATGAATTACTCGAAGGGAGTACCACCGATGAGCACAGTCGACTTTGGGCCTTAATCTTGAAATGGGCAGGGGCCTAGCGGATTAGGACGTTCCTTTGGCTGCTGGCCAAAGGAAAACTGTTGACAAACCATTAAAGGGTGACTCGTTACATTGCTATAGATAGCGGGTGTCCCAACTGTGGACAAGTTGAAACCACCCTACACGCCATTAGGGATTGTCCATGGGTTAAAGCTTTTTAGGCTAAATTTACCCCGGAATCAGTGGATACGAATTTCTTTCTGCAAGATGAGATACGGTGGGTGCATTCAAATCTTACGAAACACCACTAGGTGAGGCATTTTGAATGGGCCTCTCTCTTTAGAATCGTCTGTTGGTTCCTTTGGTACTGGCAAAACAAAAGTGTGTTTGACATTGACTTTGTTTGGTCTGACACAGGTGACAGAGCCGTTCTGGAATACGTAGACGGAATCGAACGAGTAAGGGTAGCAGAAAGTTGTGTGTTTCCATCCCAAGGATTACCTACGGGTAGGTTAGTTGGGTGGACCAAACCGCCAGAGGATTGGGTTAAGTTAAACACTGATAGGGCAATAAAATAAGGAGGAACCAGTTTTACTACCGGGGGGATAATTAGGGACTGGCACGGTCAGTGGTGTGGAGGATTTCTACATCACATGACAAGCGGATCACCGCGCACTGCCGAACTTTGGGACGTCCATTTGGGTCTCACTCTGGCTCGGATCCTGAGCTATTGACGAGTCATCATCGAAGTGGATTCCCTCGAAGTTATAAATATTTGTCTTCTTCTAATACAGTTTTATCTGATGAGCGTCCTTTGGTGACAGGCATCTGTGAACTGTTACGCCAAGCTTGGGAGGTGCAACTTCAGCACGTTCTTCGCGTAGGGAATCAGAGTGCAGACCACTTAGCCTCAATCGTAGCCCTAATCAGTCTAGGATTGCATATTCTCCAGGAGTCCCCACTGAACAGTTTTGAAGCACATTCATAGGGACAAGCAAGACGCGTTGTACCACCGGACTTTGCGTTAGTTAGTTTGTAATGGTTTTTGTTTTTCCTTTGTACCAAAAAAATTAAATAAAATTTAAAATATGCTTGTCAGAGATTGGCTTCGTTTGGTCAGCAGTTGTTTAGCCATTATTTTGGATAATTGATTATATTTAGCTATTTGACAAGTCAAAACATCATTGAAGTTGTTTGGTATTTGACTGATCAGCTGAAAATGAAAATACAATTGTGCCCCTTTTGCTGATATTTTGTTAAAGGATAATGATGGTGATGCCGCCTGCCTTTCCCTTCTCTATGCTTCTGCTTTATTCACACCAATAGCAGTACGCAGCCCTGCCTTTCCCTTCACCAATAGTAGGGTGACATTTTGACAGGATCTCTAAGGGAGGTCCCCTTACTTATTGCATGACAAGGAGAGGTGGACTTTGTAGTCTATTTAGGTTCTCGCAGCTTTGGCTTCCTTCAGGTATTCTCCTTGATTATTTTATTATTATTATTATTAATTTTTTAATGTTTTGTTTCTGTAACTTGCATCATCCTTATATTGTCTCGTTTACATGTGGGTCCACCGGAAACAGCCTCTCTACTATGTAGGAGTAAGGCTGCGTACCTCTCCAGACCCTACTTCATTGCGGGATTTCAGACTGGGTGATGATGATGATGATGAATAGCAGTACGCAACTAAAGTTGACCCTACCTACGGTTTATGGAACCCCCTGTCCTGTATGTTTCTTTATGAAAATTTGCAATTTTTTCCAACTTTAGGAAGCTAATTTTGCCCTATTAAATTTGTTTCACATTGAGAAGTCTCGAAATACCACTCCAATTTTTTCTAACTTCAACTTTCAAATATTCTATTGCTCTTTAATTTAAGTGCATTGCAAAGTTATTTTGAAAAGTAATTTGACTATTAAATTATTTTATTCCTCTTCAAAAGGTTTTTTTTAGAAAAAGCAAGACAATAATAGAGTTTATTTTAAAACAGAAATATTATTAGTAAAAAATAAAACTCATATATTTAAAATAACTTAATATTTATTTATTTATTTACGTAAGCATAAGCAGATATTAATATGAAAATAAAGATAGGATAGGATATCCACAATTTCACTAAATTTGGACACTAACATTAAAAAAATAAACTAGAAATTTATAACGAATTTGAATCAACTTTAAACGTATGTTTTTTAATAAATATAAACTAAATTTAAAATAAGTTAAACATAAATTTATTTAAACTAGATTGATTTTTCAAATAACAAACTAATTTTACAACATTTGTAACATATATTAGCCAGCAAGAATATTATTTTATTCACTATAATATCTTGTACATGTACATTTTAAATAATAGTATATTAAAAATTAAATATATCTTGGTATTTTCACTTCTTGAACATATACATAAGCATATATATTAACTTATTTTATATCCCTTTTCTCTATCATATATAATGAAATAAGAATGTTTTTAATTCATGCCCTCGTAAGTTATTTTACACATAAACAACTACTTTTATCGAATATCTTTAATAAACAACTGATATTATCAGCTAGTCAAATCAGCTGATATAATCTACTGTCAACTAATCGCTGATAAAATCATTTAACAGCTAATGCAATTCGCTAATTGCTAAACCGAGCTACTGTCTTTACCTATCGAATAATTTGAAATTTAGTTGAAAAAAGATAGTTAAATAGAAATTGATTAATTTTTTTTAATTTATAAAAACTTATTAATTTGCAAAAATTAACAAATTAGTTAATAAATTGATCGATTTTTAACAAGAAGAGTTATTAAAGTAAATCAAACCAGAAAATTGAAAACTAAACCAAAAAATTAGATGATTCAAGATTTTTGCGTTTGAATCGATCGTACCAGTTGAATTTTTTAATCATACCTAAATAAAATAGGGAAAAAAAGAAAAAAATTATTGTTGTGACAATCTGCAGTACTACACAAATTATACAATAAAAGGAAATTTGATTGAAAGAGTTATATATATATATAGTGGATGATATATAAAATCGAGATAGTTACCTTTCAGAAAAGTCTAACTATAATAGACTGCCTATGTTTGTTTTATTCTTTTGAAAGTGGAAGAAAAGGTTTACAAGCCGTTTTTAGATGTAATTGAAGGCAAAGAAAGTCACGATGGAGCCGAATAAAATCAAAGTTTCACATTTGGTTTTGAATTAGAGATGTTAAAGAACTCAACATTGACTATAACCCCTAGCCTTAACTAATGTCACCAAAATTTGAAAAATGTGATTGAGACAATTTTTAGAAGCAAAGATATTGAAAATTAAAAACAAAAGGTTATATTTCTTACCTGTTTAAAATATTAATCTTTAAGCTTATGTTAGTCCCGTTTAATAATTAATAACATAAGCTTACTAGAAATAAAGTTAAAAATATTAAAAAGGTAATAACATATTATACAACAATAAATAATATTTTTATGACTTTTTAATTAAATTTAAATGTTACATAAACTTAATAATAAGAAACAAATAAATATCTATAACTTTTTAAAGGAAAATAATAGTTATAGTTATAATTATGATATTTATAAAAATAAAACATGACAAGGCATTTAAATATTTTTCTTAATTATTTTAATTTATGAATAAAAGCCAATGTCCTCTTTTCTTTTAGTCCTTTCCTTTTTATTAAATGATTATCTGTTTGATAAAAGCAATATAATAATTATATTAACTTTTCTCTTTTAATAAATATTAAGTTCTCTTTACAGTCCAAAAATTTTTCTGTAACACCCCAAATTAGGGGTTAGATTTTGGCATGCATACATGGCAGTTTCCGGGTACATTGGTATAATGAAACTTCGGACTGATTCGGACAATATTAAGATATTTTTTTTATATTTATAGTATTTTT
>JAOQMR010000005.1:34622156-34638842 GCA_027563865.1 Erythroxylum pelleterianum | reverse complement strand
GGCCTCAGGGGAGGTAAGCCGGGTCCCAAGGGTGTGCCGGGCCTCTGTACCAAAACCAGTAAGCCCGGGTCGTAACATTGTACTTCTAAAATCGACCTGTCAACTAAACATGTACGAGATAACCATTGACCGTTCGACAAAATGCACCTTTATCTGAAGTTCTACCAAAATGTAAGATTAACATTTAAATTAAAAAATGAGTTTAAATTCCTAACTATGAAGCCAAAATGTGAAATAGCAAAGACAGTTCTCTCGACATTAAAAGATAGGAAGATTCATGACAGAAAACTTGACATTTAAGACTGCAACACAAAGCAAGTTCTAACTTCTATATTCTTATTCTCCTGGTGCAGAAACACCTTGCTTCAGCCTCTCTCTCTTCATCTTCTTCTTGGAGACGGGCTTCTTTTTTCTTGGAGGTAGAGTCTTCTGTGCATATAGGTAAAGTACATAATTTCCAACAAGGAATGTCAATACCAAACCCCCCACAACCAGCAGCACTATCAATCCTGGGTTTAACCCTTTTGCCGGAACATCGTTAATAACATTTCCCTAATCATCAAAACATGCATCGGTATTCAGTTAGAACACACAATTAAGCCAAAAAACAAATTGCAGAAAGAAACTAACAAGACCATGAACCATTACAAGCTAGGTTGATGGTAAATCCTGACACACTCAAAATCATCTTCCTTACAATACTAACAAGCAAGAAAAGAAGAGCACGATGACAAGAAGCAAATCAACTCGCATGAGTGTGAACGAGTTAATTTCTGAAAACAACAAACAATTTGGAAAAAAGTTAGAACAAATGACCTCTGTACAAAGACAAAAAGCAGCTCACAACTTGAAAGAAGTGGGTCAATCAGAATCAAAAGATCAAAAATCAAACTTCAAGATTCAACCTTTGTTTATTTACTTAAACCAATGAAGCTCTAATTCTTCAACATAACATGATAATGATCTTTTTTTATCACCATGATTTCCTTAAATTGGACTAAAACTAACAAACATTGTTGATCACACACGATTTGGTCAAACTCAGAATTAACCAATCGACAATAAGGAAACCACCACAAAGTCACAATCAATCACGCGTCAATAAATCAATCAAAGACACAATTTTGCGCGCATCACATTATCAGGCATAAAACAGGGAAGCTACCCATTGGATCAAAAAACGCATTTTCCCAGCATGCAATCCAAACACAAAATACAAACCATAGAAAGAACTGTGAGAAATAGAAAGCTCAACTATCATTATCCAAGATCCAAAACCACAAGATCACAACAAAAAACGAATTGATCTCCTCTTAGTCAGAAGTTAAAACAAATATATATGTATGCATGTGTCAGTGTTAACAGAGATCTCAAATTAAATCTGAAGACATCAACAATTCAAAAAAAAAACATTAGGATGAGGCCTTACCGTTCCCTGAAACGAAGGCGGTGACTGATCGGGAAACTCGAAATCGTCGGCCATGCGCAGCGGCAAGAAAATAACCCGCAGAGACCGGAAGATGCCAGAAACAAAAGGAGCTAGTATATTAAAAGCAGCAGGTTCATCATAATTGTGTGTTGGTCCTCTATTTTTCTACCATTTCGTTTCTGCCCCCTATATTCTTCATTTTGTTCAATTCCACCAACCGCTATCAAGTTACTGAACATGTTCCATCAAGATGAAAAATGAATTATGTTTAAAAAAAAATTACTGATGTTTAAACATCAAAATGTTTATTACGGTAATTATTTAAAAAATTAATCAAAAATTAAAATTTTATTCAATTTTATAATATTAATCTCAACTTTAAAAAATAGTATTAAATTAATTAAACTTTTAATTTATAATATAATGTAAGTTATTATTTAACATTTGTTGTTAATTAAAAATATTAAATTGAAAGTTAGTATCATTAAAAAATAGGACATAACCATGCGAGAAAAGAACATTTGAGGGGAAAATGGAGATTAAGTAAAAAAAGATGAATTATTGTTGATAGGGAGAACATAATTATTTTGTATGACAATTATATGACTAAAATATTTTAGTGTTATTTTTTAAATTGTAGATTAATATTATAAAATTAAGTAAATTTTAAATTTTATAATTAATTTTGTTAAAAATATAATATTAAAATGTACTTATTATTTTTATTTGTATAAATTATGGATTTAGTATTATAAAGACCCTGTTTGACAATCAGTTTATTGCATTAGCTCTTAGCTGATTTTATCAGCTGTTAGTTGATATCGAATTATATCAACTAATTTGACCAATATATTGTATTAGCTGTTTGTTAGAGATGTTTAGTAAAATTGATTGTTTAGTATTAGCTGTTTATGTGTAAAATGATTTATAAGGACATAATTTTTAAAAATATATATAAGGATATAAATATTATATATCTTAGTATTTTGTTGAGTATTCTTATAAGAATTTAGGTTTTAGAATAGTCATATTCACCTGTACTGTTTAATCATCTATGAAAAATTTAAGCAACTCTTTTTATTTTCATTTTTGTTTAAGGTCAACATTTTATTTCTAACCTATAACTGCATAAAACAATTATATGAACAAACACTTTTCATAAAAGTAGGTATCTAAGAACCTTAATTAAATGGTACAATTGATAGTTAAAATTTTGGCTGATTGATGAAAACGCTCTTATATAGAAGCGTTTTCATTTTTGGCTGTTTATCTTAAATCAGCCATCGAATTTACTACTTTCCAAACAGCTTTCGTATCTATTTGAAGAGTCAAACAGCTGAAGACAACTAATCAACTAAAAAATTAACTGATTGGTTGTTTACCAAACGAGGCCAAAATTTAAATATTTTTAGTTTTTTTCCACAAATTAAAAGACCACAACTGGTTTATAAAAATGTGAGTGTTTGTTCTTAGATCTCCTAGTTAGCTGGATATTTTCTTTGTTTTGGTTTTCTAATTTTCTTTCCTCTTTTGGATGTTGATTCTCTGTATGCTTATTCGATCCTATGATCAGGCTAGTGTGTTTGAACATTAACTTTTGATCAAATTGGTCAATTAGTTTCTGTTTTTTTTTTCATAATGCATAGAGAGATAGGTATATGTGAACCTGGTGATCAAGAACCCTTTTAAAGTGGAACCACATGGCTACCTACTAGGTCTTTGTTTTCTCCACTTTGATATAGAGCTAAATGCAAACGACTTCTGTAAAAAAACATACCTGCCATCATTTGGGGTGGTAGTGTTGCACAAACGTTTGTTTGGGTTTGAGCTTCAAAAATTACCAGAGAAAAAAAGAACTATAGTTTTCTTGAATGTTTAATGTTCACCTCCATGTATGACATTATCTGGATATTTCAGAAGTCCTGCCATTTTGCAGAACAAGACGGTTTTTCAAGCGAACAACCATATAAATTTTTTAACTATTGATTGAACGTGGTTTTCTTTGTTATGCTCATCATTATTCATGCATGTTTAGAACAAATAAGATATCAGAGACATGAGCAAAAAAGAACCAAATCATACCTCTGTAAAGCAAGGGATATATTCATACATATATATACTCCGACTAAGGTTACAAAAAGTTGTTCTATTTTCTTATGAGAAGAGGAGCAAAGAACTCCAAGCGATAGATAGAGCGTAATAGAGAAATATGTGTGTGTGTGTGTTTACATTTATAAAGAGAGAGAAGATAGGGGATGGGAACTAAGAATTATGAGTTTTGACATTACAGACAAGTGGAAGTATTTTGCTTTACACCAAACATAAAAGAATCCTTATATTTTCACTTTTCAGAGTTGGAATCAATAGGATTTCAGGGTGTTTCGCATTTTCCTCCTTTTGTTTTGCATTGGAACACCGTCTTATGAGCATCCTTCCGACTAACAAACAGATTTTGAAGCGTTGTTTTATTTTCGAAGCTTGTCGTCAGCGTATCTGCAAATAGATTGTGACATTGCAATACTTGAGTTTTCGTTGGAATCCAACCATGATCGAATCACGGGCGTAGCAACAAATAATTTTTTGTACAGATCTGAACGGATCCTGATAATTGATTGAACTTAAATAAAATGCAAATCAATTTAGAAGTTGTATCTTGTTCGCTTTCTGAAGAAATCACCAATTGTCCAGCTTCTGATGGTATCCATAAAGCAATTCTCAAACTGCTTTGAAAGGAAGAAGACAAAAAGTGCTAGCTTATAAAAAGTTCTTCCCTTTAAATAGAAAAATCATGGCAGTCTTTTATTAAAATTAAATCTCTTTAATTATAATTAGAATCAAATTCTAATTCTAATTAATTTAATTTTAATAAAACCAAATATCTCATATTTGATTCCCAAAATTTCTCAAACTTTATAATTAAGTCCAACTTAATTAAATTGATTTTTCTTTCACAAATTGATCTTTAATGTGTGACCCATTAGGTTCCTAACAAATTGGCAATGATTATAAATTATAATTTTAATTCACACTTAGAATTAGATAAATTAAAACTCTTTTTAATTTATCTTTAATTGTCCAATTAAATAATTTATACTCATAAATCATGATTGACGTCTAGCAATATGTCATAATTACCTAAATATCAGGAATGTCAAAGTAATTGACTTAACATGTTCATGCATGACTATAATGTATAATTTAATCCTTTCGTCATTCAATATTCTAATTAGACAGAGTATGGATACAGTGTCTACTCTTGTCATTCAATCATGTTCGTTCTTGCTAATTAATAATTGATTTATAGTTGAAATTTGAAAACTCCTTTTCAAATATTAATTCACTCTGGCCAGAGAATTCCATAAATCATTACTAATCAAGAACAACAACATATTCTCTCTAATTACTTTATAGTGACGAATTCTATATTGATTTACTCAACTATCTATATATGATTTATACTGTATTCAATTACTACCGACTGAATTATACTAGGACGATTCATAAGTAGCATCAAAACACAGTAGTTCCCACACTAGATACCTTGATAATCTCAAATCTGAGAATCAATTATACAACCATCATTATAAAATAATCTATAGACACATAAGTAATATTTCATTCAGAATTCTCATAATCGGGTCAGTTCAGTAACTTATTCTCTAATAATCACCAACGCATTATTTTAAGTATCTCTATACTTTAATTTATGAGATAAATTACTTTCTTCATAAGAAATAATGTGTGTTAGTTTTACTGTTTCAACAATATCCAGTCTTGATGAAACTACAACTAGGAACATTTAGAAATAATACATAAGTGTAAATTAAATCTCATCATAATTTCAATTACACAGTAATTATTCCAAGGATTTTATCTTTAATATTAAAACATAAAATATTAATGAAATTAATACACAAAGATAAATAACACCTTTTTCATTAATTAAAATATAATGTCATACATTAATTTGCATCCAATTGATTGGCTGTAAGGGCATAAACTAAAAATCTCCCACTTGCACTAAAGCTAATCCCCTATGAATCTAATGTCATATCCATCTATATGTCGATCATGTCTCTTTTGAGATAATAGCTTAGTAAGAGAATCTGCTAGATTCGCTTCAGTGGGAACTTGCTCCAATGTTATGTCTTTCCACTCCACTATCTCCTTAATCAAATGAAATTCCTGAGTATATGTTTGGATCGTTGATGAAGCCTAGGTTTCTTTACTTGCACAATAGCACCGTTGTTGTCATAATACAATACTATGGGCTCAACAATGCTAGGAATCACTCCAAGTTCAGTGATGAACTTCTTGATCCAAACTGCTTCCTTTGTCGCCTCTGACGCTAAAACGTACTCTGCTTCAGTCGTTGAATCTGCGATGGTTGGTTGTTTGAAACTCTTCCAACTAACCGCACCACCATAAAGAGTAAAAATGTACCCTGATCGTGATCCACTATCGACTTGATCTAACTAGAAACTGGCATTCAAATGACCCTGAACTCTCAGCTCAGCTCCTCCATAGACCAGAAAAAATATCTTTAGTCACTCTTAAGTACTTCAAGATGTTTTTCACAGCCGTCCAGTGACCCTCACCGGGATTAGCTTGATATCTACTTATTATGCTCTAAGCATAAATAACATCTGGTCTAGTACATAACATCGCATATATGATTGATCCAATCGATGTTTTTCACAGCCATCCAGTGACCCTCACCGGGACTAGCTTGATATCTGCTTGCTATACTCTAAGCATAAGCAATATCTGGTCTAGTACATAACATCGCATACATGATTGATCCAATTGCCGAAGCATATGGAATACAATCCATTTTATCTCTCTCCTTTTGTGTTTGTGGACACATACTCTTTGAGAGAGAAATCCCATGCGACATAGGTAAGAATCCCCTCTTGGAATTCTCCATGCTAAACATCTTTAGCACTTTATCTATGTACGTGGATTGAGATAATCCAAGCAACCTTTTTGATCTATCTCGATAGATCTTTATACCTAGTATATAAGCTGCTTCTCCCATATCCTTCATGGAAAAGTTCTTAGATAACCATATCTTAACAGACTGGAGCATTGAAATGTCATTTCCTATGAGCAGTATGTCATCCACATAAAGCACTAAGAAAATAACTGCACTCCCACTTACCTTCTTGTAAACACAAGGTTCATCCACATTTTTTATAAAATCAAACTATTTGATTGTTTCATCAAAACGGATCTTTCAGCTCCGCGACGCTTGCTTAAGTCCATAAATGAACCTTTGCAACTTGCATACTTGATCAAGAAATTCTTTGAATTCAAAACCCTCAAGTTGTGTCATATACACATCCTCTTGCAAATTCTCATTGAAAAATGTTGTTCTACTATCCATTTGTCAAATTTCATAATTATGGTATGTTGCTATAGCCAATAAAATCCTTTTGGGTTTAAGTATTGCTACTGGCGAAAAAGTTTCATCAAAATCAACTCCTTGTTTTTGTTTATAACCTTTCGCCACCAACTTTGCTTTATACATACAAACCAGTCATGCTCCATTAGCCATTGTGCTTTGAACTCCCTTTTAACTAAGGTATTATGATGGTTTAACATATTGCAATACCTGATTGGATACTAGTCTGCATATTCTTTCTACTCATTAGTTTGAGTTTGTAAAAGGTTAGGTTCTCCAAATACTCCATGCATTATCATGTTATTACATTGAGATTTCCATGTTGTTTGGGCGTCATATTTTTTAGCATGCTTGAATGTTATTTCCATTATATTTTATCATATTTTCAGTGGAAACATTTTTCTGAGTTGAACTGAGAAAGAATAATTCAGTGTATTGAAAGATAAAGAGTTCCATACTTTATCTCGAGAATTACATACTTCAAATCAGTGCATGAGACACTTTTTCCTAGTATTATTCATATGTAATCATTTTTACTAATGAAAACTATGAACAATATGAGCAATTTTAATAATCGTGTGGAAATAAATGAAAAGGATGAAGTATAGAATAATATTACAGAGTTGCGTTTAATCTCATTAATGGTTAAGGACGTGAAAAAGGGAAATTAAATATCTACTATCCTTTTCTAATATGGTTGGAAGAATATTAAGGCATATCTTCAAACAAAATTCGTTAAGAGTTTATTAAGGTTCAATTGAAGAATAAGTATAATGCGTTATGGATTATATTGAAGAATTTCAAGAATTTGCTAAAAAATATAAGAATCGGTTATAACTCCTTTCAATGGTGAAGTTAATACTATAGTTGAATTTTTTGAGAATATATTTAAGGTAAAATATTTCTTTAATTATTGATATATCATATTATTATTATTTTCTCATGTATACTTTTCATCATTGTAGGTATATAAAATGACTCAAAAATTCAAGAAAAAAGAATGTGAGGAGTTTTCGTACTCGTGTCATATTTTTGAAGATACTGCTGGTTTGTATACATACATATCAACTAAATCTCCATCAAACAATATAAAATAAGAACACATAATTGATGTTGATTATGTTTGTTCTTCTAATAAAAGAGGAGATCAAGTTGCAAAGTCTCCTTTTAAGAAGAAATAATTTCCTAAGAAGAAGAAGGCTAAAAAGGCATTGTCGCGTCCTTATGATTCTCAATGTTTTGAGAGACCATAAAAAATTATGTTTTGAGTCGTAAAGCATTTTTCTCTATTCAATAATTTCTAATATTAGTTTAATATTAATTTTTTTCTCAACGGCAGACTCTCTTCGGTGAGCAAGAGCTTGAAAACACGAGAGGTTTTGTTCCATCATTTTCCTGCCATGGAGTCACGAGTCTCAACTACTCGTCAGCTTAGGTATTGTGCTTTTACTATTTTGTTCAGTTAACCACTGTATGTCTAAAAATGGATACAAATAACAATAACTCATCTGGATTTACCAATTTTTTGTGTTGAACAATCAAAGGTATGTTAGCAAATCAGCATTTTCTTTTTTCATGGAGCAAGTAAGCTTCTTTTTCTCTCTCCACTTACTCTCCCCATTACATCTTTTGTTTTCTCTTTGTATCCCTCTTATGCTTTTTGGTGTTAGTCTTGGGATTTTCATATATAGGTTTTGTGTTTTTGGAAGATTGGGGGGGGGGGGGGTCAGGATTCATTGGATATGATGCGCTTATTTATATTGTCAACAGTAGCCATTATTTATGTTGATCATAGTTTCTTTCTATTATGTATTAATTACTGTTGGAGGTTCTGAGTTTGTTTCTATTAGCTTTGCCTTTTTTTTTTCTAATTTCTGGTAATCAAACAATAACATTCTTTACAACTAGTCTCTATCTTTTTGAGTTATTGACTAAAGCTCGCTAATTTCTTTGGTTTCATGAGAAATGATGGTTTCTGGTAATAAAGTATCACTGGCTTGCCTTTTTTTAATGATATCTTTTTGTTGGTATTCCTTCCTTGGAGTGTGAAGCTTTTCATCTGCATCCATGTTCTTCCACCATTGGCTTTTATTATGCTTTTCTAATAATTTATATGCAAAATGGGGTTAGGAGGTTTTGCTTCTTCTCTCTTATATGTATTGCCTCTGTTAAATAAAAGACCCCCATTTCTAACATAGTTTCATCTCTATTTGTAATTTAGATGCATTCATTAGATGGAAGTTATTAGTTGTAGTTAGACGGTTAGCAACATTAGAATTATTACATATTGAATGCTAAACTTGCTTCGTACGTATGTAAGTTTGGTTTTGAGTTCTTTCCGTAGAAAACAGCAGGATATAGATGTAGATGTAGATGTAGATGGAGAGAGAGGGGGAGAGAGAGAGAGAGAGAGAGGGAGAGCATGTTTGTTTCGAAAATACTTATTTTTTTATTATTATCAAGGCATTTAATAACCCTTTGCAGAAAAAGTTTTTCTTGCATTAGAAACTTGTTAAATTTACGATTGCCCTTAATTGGGAATATCACCAACACTGCGCCGCAGCTCATAGGGCAGTCCTTTTACCTGCATGTATAAGACGGGTTGGAGCTTGTTGGTACGTTCTAATCCTCTCCCATCAGTATTTTCTTATTGCTTCCCGTTACTATACTGCTCCGTTTGTCTTATGCGTCTTCCTTTATAAAACAAGGCTATTATTTTTTGGTTATAACGTGTTTTAATCAACATCCTCTAGAACATTTTCTCTTTAGACTCTCTCCTTATGGGGCATAAAGACCATTTCTCCTGCTACTTCAGAAATCTCTCAGTGAGCTCTTCAACTTTGACGAGAACGTTGTGTGTTTCTACAAGTGTTTCTACTCGGACCACATATTGTATTGTGCAAGTCTCAACATTTTTTTCATTTTCTAATCAACCATGCTTGTTGCTTTCATGAATTAAGGCTCACTTCGGTTGGCAAATTATTTATTATTTATCTTAGTTTTATTTTATTACTATTTAATTATTTATTGATTATTCTGATTATTATTAGTTTTATCATCATCATCATCATCATCATCATCATCATCATCATTATTATTATTATTTTGTTTTTATTATTTTTGTTTTTTTATTGTTGTTGTTATTATTATTATCAGCTTTTTACGAACTTCTTAGGATAGTACCTACGGGAAGCGTGAAAGACACGAGGTAGGAGGGATGCCTTTAAATCGAGCGGATGGAGTCAGTATAAGTTGTTCGGTGCGTGGAGCATGCACGAATAAAAAAGGAGATGACTTTATAAGAATAGGCTCTTAGAACATTGGGACCCTCACAGGAAAGTCCTTGGAATTAGTAAAGATTTTAGATAAATATAGGATACAAATAGCCTACATTCAGAAGACCAAGTGGTCAGGAGCTAAAGTAAAGGAGATGGGGGGTTTCAAACTATGGTATTCGGGAAGTACGCGGAAGCAGAATGGGGTAGGTATCTTAGTGGTCAAGGAACTTGTAAACCGAGTGGCGGGGATCACAAGGGTCAATGATAGGATTATGGTGGCAAAAATTGTGTTTAGCAATGTGGTTCTCAATGTAGTATGTGCTTATACACCTCAAGTTGGTTCAGAAATACAACAAAAATGCTTGTTCTGGGCGGCGTTGGGTGGGGTGCTTCTACAAATCTCTAATACTGAGCAGATCATCCTAGGAGGTGATTTTAATGGGCATATAGGGGCTATTTCAGATGGATATGCAGGAAATCATGGGGCTTCGGATACGACACTAGAAATGATATTGGGATTGCTATATTAGACATGACCATAACGTTTGAGTTAGTAATAGCAAATTCCTTATTTAAGAAAAACGAAGCGCACTTGGTGACGTTTCATAGTAGCACGATCAAGACGCAAATTGATTATTTCCTTGTCAAGATAAGAGCCAGATCATGGTGCAAAGATTGCAAAGTGCTTCTGACTGCATCCATATCAACCCAATATAAATTGTTAGTTTTATTACTAGGAATTAAGGGATGGAGGTCACAAAAATTTACCAAGCAATGTCGTAAAATTAGATGGTGGAGGCTAAAAGGGAACATGATGGAACAATTTAGGACTCAAGTTCGGTATAATACAACATGGTCTGTGAGTGGGGATGCTAACCGGTTGTGGAAGGGAGTAGCCCTCGTAGTGAGAGAAGTCGCCACAAAACTCCTAGGCCTTGTTTGGTTGGCACGGAATTTTACTTGGGAAACTAATCTTTTTTCTAAAATTTATATTATCACTTTTGGTTTATTCTTTTAGGTAGTTAGGAAAGTAAAAACTTTCCTAATGTAGGGAAAGCAGTAGCACTTTACTTGGATTCTAAATCCTAGCACCCCTTTGGTATTTAGATTACTTTCCTCATGAATTTAATCTAAAAAATATGCTAGCCAATTTAACTCTTTCTTCTCTCCCAACTCTACGAAAACTCTTTTATAAAATCCTACCTCTTCTTCAACCAATGTTACGAATACCGTACCGAACTTGGTACCGGATTGAGTTCTGGTATGGTACTGTACCGGTACCAGTTAATACTGAGTACCGTTTCGAGTAATTTTTTAAATTTATAAAATAGTCCCTAAATTTTTTTAAATTACAAAATAGTCCATTGTCATATTATACAGTTGTACTGTGTGTTTTTAACCCTGTCTCCAAAAATCATAATAATAAATAATAATCACAATTTTAATTTAATTTTTAATTTAATAATTATTAATAAATATAATTAAATTTAAAATATATTTTTAAAATATATAAATTTCAAATAATTTTTATTTAATAATTAAAAAATATATAAATAAATATTAGTTTATAAATAATAATTTTAAATTATTTATTTTAAAAGATAAAATATTTTTATTAATACTTTATTAATAAATATTATATAAAATATTAAAATAAATTTAAATAAAAATAATTAATTAATAATTATGATTAGTAATAAAAATATGTATTATTATTTTAAAAGAATTAAAAATTCACAATAATTATAAAAGTTGAAATAAATAAAATAACTAATTAAAAAACTTTGAAAAAAAGGGGGGAAGGAGAGATAAGAGGGAGAGAGGGAATTTTTTAAAAATTTTGAAAATTTTGTAACAAAGTCCCTCTATTTTTTTAAATTTTTAGTATTGGTCGATATTTGGCCGGTATTTTGAATACTGGTCGGTATCTGCCAGTACTATCCAAAATGGACTGGTACCGACTGGTATTTAAACCTAGTACGACCCACCCTTTATTTCATACCGATTTTGGTTCGGTACGTACCAGTATTCATAATACTGTCTTCAATTATTCTAATTGTTCTGCCATTAGTAGGATTTTGAATATTTTTGCTCAGAAGTTTCAATCGACAATCTTCATATTCATATTTTTCCTTGTTTAACGATTTCAATTTTTATTAAGTTTGTAGGGATATAATTGGAAACACAAGTCAAAATTAAGTTACATTTCATGAAATATTGTTGCATATAAAACACTATAATAAGAATCCACCCAACTTTCCTATTAAAATTCTTATAAGTATCCAAACATGTAAATATCTTTACTTTCCATAGATTTATTTTCCAAGGAATCATATTTCCAATCTACTTTACTTTTCCGCCAACCAAATAGGGCCCTAGGGGTATCCAAAAGCAGGGGTGGGGGATGAAGTCTTGGTGGTGGTCAGACGAGGTCTAGGGGAAGGTAAAGGTGAAAAAGAGAGCTTTTAAAGATCTTTTAGCAAGTACAATAGAGGCGGAGCAGGAAACTAATAAAGGTATAGATTGGCAAAACAAAAGGCAAATAAGACAATTTCAGTGGCTAAAGGAGAAGCATACGAGACTATGTACAAGGATTTGGATATGTTCAAGGGAGCACAAAAAATTTTCACGCTAGCACGAGATAGGGCATATGAGACGAAGGATTTTAACCAAGTCTGTTGTATACGTGATGAAGCAGGACAGGTACTCACAGAGGCCCAAGCCATCAAGAGGAGATGGTAGAGATACTTTTATGGCCTGTATAACAAAGACATATTGGTCAACATAAAGTTAAGCGAACCCTCCGTGTTGGGGCATTTTCTTAACGGGTACTCATGGGAAGGGTCACAAGGGGAGAAATTATAAAGGTTTTGTGGGGGATGGGGAGTGGAAGGGCCGTAGGGCCGGATGAAATCCCTATAGAGGTGTGGAAGCGAATAGGAGTTATCGGTATTGAGTGGTTAGTTCAGCTTTTTAATGTGATTCTCAAGTTAACCAAAATGCCAGATGAATGGAGATTGAGTAGGTTGATCCCCTTATACAAGGCCAAAGGGGACATCCAACAATGTCACAACTATAGAGGCATCAAATTACCAAGTCACACCATGAAGCTGTGGGAGAAGGTAATTGAAAAAAAAACAGGAGAGCTGCTTCTATATCGGCCAACCAATTTGGATTTATGCAGAGTGGGTCCACAACAAAAGCAATACATCTACTTCGTAGACTAATGGAAAGCTAAAGGGAACGAAAACATGATTTGCATATAGTTTTTATTGATTTAAAGAAGGCGTATGAAAAGGTTCCTAGAGAACTCTTATGGAGGCGTTTGGAGGCAAAGGACATTCCTATGACTTATATCAGCGTAATTAGGGATATGTATGAAGGAGCATTGACTAGCATAAGGACGATAGGAGGCGACACGGAAGCGTTTTCTATTGGTGTTGGACTACACCAAGGCTCTGCCTTAAGCCCTTTTTTGTTCACATTAGTGTTAGATGAACTTACCAGACATATTCAAGGAGCAGTACATTGGTGTATGTTATTTACTTACGATATTGTCTTGGTGGATGAGACAAAGGAGGGGGTCAATTTCAAGTTAGAATATTGGAGAAAAATGCTAGAATCGAAAGGTTTTAGAATGAGCAGAACTAAGACGGAGCATTTAGAATGCAACTTTTCGGGAAGCCATATGGTACATGAGGTGACAGTAGCAATTGGTACTGATGTCATACCACAGAAATTGATTTTTAAATATCTCGGGTCCATCATTCAGAGAGATGGTAATATTGATACTGATATAGTACATCGTATTAGATTTGGGTGAATCAAATGACGAAGTGCATCGGGGGTTTTAAGTGAGAAAAAGATTCCTTTAAAACTCAAAGGGAAGTTTTATAAAATGGTGATTCGACCAACTATGTTATATGAGGCAGAGTGTTGGCCTATCAAATGTAAACATACAAGACAGTTGTTGGTAGCATAAATGCGTATGCTTCGGTGGATGTGTGGCATTACCAAAAGAGATAAGGTCCGAAATCGTGTGGTGAGAGACAGACTACAGGTGGTTAGTATTGCTGACAAGTTTACAGAGACCAGGCTTAGGTGATTTGGGCATGTGCGCAGGAGGCCCTCTAATGCTCCGATACGACGCTGTGAGAAAATAACCGTTAGTGACTACAAGAGGAGAAAAGGGAGGACTTACAAGAACTGGAGGGAAATGATCAAGAAAGATATGTCAGAGTTGGCCCTTACTGAGGCAGTGACTATAAATAAAAAAAGTATGGCGTGATCAGATAAGGGTAAAGGATATCATTTAAAGTTCACCAAAACAATTAAGTTAGTAGGAGATGTTTACTCTAACGCTCACGCTACGTAGTTATCGCGAAGGAAGTCTAACCCAATGTCTTTTTTGCATTTTCTAATTGTAAGTCTTTGACAAGGCTTTTGGGCCTACAATTTGGCTTTTCAGGACAGGTGTATGGGGAAAGATCAAGGTCGTCTAAAACCATAGGATTATTATACCTTCAGGGTCTCTGAATAAGGACTCCTAGCTTAATTAGAGACAAGAATAGCCGGACTTCGCAGCTTATCAGGTACTAGCAGATCAGGATACCATCAGATATATCCTTTGGTTATATTTTATTTATTTATATATTTATTGTAATTTTATTTACATAATAATTTAGCATTCCAGTTTTACTTATTTACTCTTTAACCTGCATCACTCTTTTATTGTCACATCTGCATGTGGGTCTACCGAAAACAGCCTATCTACTATGTAGGGATAAGATTGCATACTATCAGACCTCTCCAAACCCCGCTTTATTGCAGGACTTCGGACTGGGTGTAATGATGATGATGATAGTGATGAATTAATGAACAGATGAAAAGAAGGATACCTAAGAGGAAATAATGGCAACATCATCCACTATAGAGAAAAGATTTAGAGTTTCATAAGTTAATCAAGAGACTAATAATATGATGGAATGTTTGGGTTTACATGATTTGGGTGTTGAGGGTGTGCAATATGAAAAGATGTGAAGACCTTACACGAATCTTTACTTTATAGAAAGATTTTTGTGAAGATGGCAGATGTAAAGAAGATGGATTGGATTGCATATTGTAGTTTTATTAGTTTAGACATTTTTATATTGCATATTGTAGTTTTATTAGTTTATATACTTTTATATTAAGAACTATTTCATATTTTAGCATCTTAAATGTGTGTTTTTATGAATATTTAATATGCACCTTTTAATTGAATTTTTTATATGAACTTAGTTTTATGTTAAATGTTATGATGTTTCACAATCGTTTTAACATTTATATTTAAATATTTTATTAATTATTTAATATTAGTATCGTAAATACACAACTTTCTCGTCAAATCTCAAATTAGATTCAGATGATGAATTAATGAAGATAGTTATTATTTCTCTCATTGGGGAAGATAATTAATATTTTTATTTACGCAAGTAATCATGTAAAACTTCTATTTTATCTATTTATGACTGAATATTGGAGCTTTTGAATGGGTGTCTTAAAAGGATTTATGAGAACTTAAGAATGAAAAACACATTTTTTAAAGGTTTACTTAATGAATTGAAAAGATTAGGGGGTTTAAAGTTAATTAGTCATTTGATTGTGGAAAAATAAGTTATAATTTTCTTATGACTATAGAGCATAGTGAAATAACTAAATTTAATATAAAGCACTTTTAACATTCAACTTGGACAATTTTAAGGTATTTTTGTAAAGTTCTATATGTAATTAATTATCTTATAAAAAGAGTCATTATTATGCTATTCTTTACCAATGTACTACTTGAGATTCAACATAAATTAAAGTACTTTATATATTTTCAAGTATGTTCATATATTTTATTTTTTAAATAATAAAATTGCATTTTTAGGAATATATAAGAGTAGTAGATAGTATACATATTGATGCACATATCTTAGTTGATAAACAAATATTATATAGAGGTAAAAAAAGATCCAACCTAAAATATTTTATGTTGTTGCTCATCTAATATTTGTTTCACATATGTACTACAAATAATTCTCTAGTTCTTTTGAAAATAGTATCATATTAACCCAAAGTTTTTTAAAGATGGTTGTTTCCATGAGTCTGACGAATTGTTTTCGTCCCAACAAACTCAACACCTAATTGCATGTCCAACCCAAATTCAATCCCAGTCACAGAAATTAACCGAATGGATTTTTGATTGTGGGGCAACCGATACTATGACTTATGATCTATCTGATATTTCCAACCCAGTACCCCCATCCAAAACACACATACAGACTGCAGATGGTGGAATGGCCAAAGTTCTACGAGAGGGATCGCTGGCTCTTTCACCAAAGTTGAATTTAAAAAAATGTTTCTATATTCCATCCTTGTCATACAAACTTTTGTCTGTGAGCCAAGTAACACGGGAGTTGGATTGTGTAGTTCTGATGTATTCTCGGTTTTGTCTTTTGCAGGACATTCATACGAAGGAGATCATTGGGCGTGGTACTGAACGCAATGGTCTCTACTATGTTGATGAAGTGACTCACCGAGGTTCTGCCTTG
>JAOQMR010000005.1:34588304-34622056 GCA_027563865.1 Erythroxylum pelleterianum | reverse complement strand
TATTACACTGATTCTCCTCCTATGATTGTGCATTAGACTTGGTATCACTGATTTCATGCCGTAGAATCCTCTAACAAAAAAAAAAGATCCAACCTAAAATATTTTATGTTGTTGCTCATCTAATATTTGTTTCACATATGTACTAAAAATAATTCTCTAGTTCTTTTGAAAATAGTATCATATGTAACGAACTAATTTCTTATTCTTCTACAAGATATTACATTATTTTAAGCAAATATGATAATTTAAATTAATTTTAATAGTTTTTGTTAATATTATGTTTTATATATGCTTAGATAAGTTCTATTTAGTTAGTTCGAACTACGCTGATATGTTTAGACTTCTTTTAAAAGGAATATTATTTGTAAGATTACAGAGGAAGAGAAATGTCCCGTCTGTATAAATTGTTTAAACATGTGCATTTTTTATTGAAAAGTGTTATTGAAATATGTTTTAGCCTTATAAAAACAAGATTGTCTCTGCTATTGAACATGCAGAAATATTACTTGTTGTATTATACATAATTTTATTACAATGGATAAAGAAAGCAATGAATTATTTGATAGTTGTACTAAAAAATAAAGAGCAAATTGTGAAAAATATAAATGAAGATGTAAGTTTATAAGTAGAGTATAAATCATTTCTACACAATTCAAAGTATCTCTCTAGAGAAATGTGAAATAATTATATTAATGAAAATTCTAATTGATTTATATTTCTTTTTTCAGTGATACTACTATTATGCTTTAAACTATTATAACATAATGAGCATCGTTTATTATTTAATACAAATGAATTAAAGTATTTTTTATATTTTATAGATTCCTATTATATAAAATTTACAGTTCTTTAATTATATTATATATTCATAATTTTTATTTCTAATGATAATGAAAATTAATTCATTTAAGAGCTGAAGTTGGTACATTAAAAATGAATTAAGTTTAAATTTAATATTGACATTTAATAGTATGATAAGAATAAAACTAAAAACATTACAATTGAAACCCAATATATTTTTATTTTTAAATTTTTACTATAAATCTCAATCAAACAGATTTTCATTTTGAGTTTTTTTACTACGAAAGTCAACTAGTTTCTTTTTTTAACAATTAAATAGAAAATAAAATAAAAAAAATTACATCAAAAAATAGAAATACTACTATACGACCAATTTAATTTTTATACATGTTAAAATATTGGGCCAAATCTGAGTTTTTTTAAAAAAAATTAAATTACTCAAAACAAAATCGGGTTTTGAGTTATAAATAGATTCAATGCTAGTAACATTTTGAGAATTTTTTATTTTTTCAAATTTCAGATTAAATTTAATATAATTCAAAACTTGATCTTATTAATTGACTTCAAATTAGGCTAAGATTAAACCAAACCAAACCCCCAAAATGCCAACTCCATTAATTTTAGAAGGCACACTAATATCCCACAGATTTATCCGGACCGAAGTTGAGATGGTTCCCGCTTTTGGGCTTCTGCTGCTATTAGTCAAGTTAACTTGTTCTGTCTAATTTGGCATTAGTCCATTACTATCTAATTAGCGTTGGCAATTGAGCTGCATCTGGCACGGATCGATTGGACCTTAAGCTTGATTGTCCTGAAAATTGGATATCAGACTAGGCTAAGACTTGGCCTGTTCAAGTCCAGATCTTCTGTACAATTTTATGGTGTTTTATTCTGTCTCATGAATTTCAGTCATTTATTTATGTGGATTTTACGTGGATCCGTATAAATAAACGTGGGACTCACATAAATGAATAACTGAGATTCACAAGACAGAATAAAATACCATAAAATTGGATAGGGATCTTGTCTCGCCTTGTCCAAGCTCGAGCAAAGGCAAAAAGTACTCTAAAGTGTTTTTTATATACAAAACTTGTGAAAGCAATGAAGGAAACCAATCCACTGGAAGCCAAAAAAACGATTCCTACCATTTTCTTCTGGCACCAAACCTATACATAGTACGAGTGATGCGTCCATAAACCTTTTGGTTCCATTGCGATGTTGTGTTCTACGTTCATAAACGAATAATAATGTACACGTCCTTTTCTGACCAAACTTCAAACTCTTCATCACGAGTTTAAAATTTTATTTATGAAAGGCAATGAATAAGTTGATGATTTTTTTGGTGACAATTATCATTCAAATGAAGTCATTCGAAGACCAAATAACTTTATCATACCTATTGTTGCAAGAGTGCTAAGTTATTTACTTCTAAGATTAATCATGTTGTAGCTGCAATTAGGGGGTTCACATGACAAGAGCTTCATTTAATGAATTGAGGTTCTTTGTAGACTTATGAGAAAAGAAAAATAGGAAGAGAAGATGTTTCAAACGAAAGGAGAGGCATCCACCTCAAAAGAAGAGGACGTGGAAGAAGAGCATTTCATAAAAAAAAAAAGAAGAAGTTATGATCAAAGTAAAGGTAGAGGTCTTGAGTACAGTGAACAAAAAGGAAGGATACGATACTGGCATTTAATATCACCATCACAAGAGGTTCAAGCATGTAAAAGCATATTGTTGGCATAAGGAAAAATAAATGAATTACGCAGAGGACGCTAACGAAGAAAGTAAGCTGCTCATGGCCCATCATTTTTTTTTAATTCGAGGAAACCTTGTAGGTGGACTAAGAGGTGTGGGTTTAATTAACGCACCACATCATTCAGGGCCCAACTAGTTCTCTATTTACAGGTAAAACTCTGACTATCCCAAATTCTTACAAAAGAGGCTAGCGTGGAATCAAATCTGAGACGTAGCTAAAGTCAAACCCCGCTCTCAACCATCAAATCACACCCCTAATACTAACGAAGCTTTTTGAAAATAAGAATAGATCATAAACTTTTGTATTGATCAATACAATTATTTAGATTTGAATCAAGTATAGTTATGTGATGTTAAAAGAAACAAACTATAACATCATTATCGACTTTCAATGTATAGAATATTACAACGACTTTTGCAATTTATCAATGTTTATAGCTCGGAAGACTTTTGGCATATGCTAAATGAATAGTTGATAGAACATATTTGCAAAGGCACTTTTATGTCAAAAGCATATTTACTTTAGATCTCTTCTGGATATGTGCAATTTTAACTGAAGTCAAGTCAAACCCTTTTTAATATCTAACCATTTCAAGACCTATTTCTACTTCTTGGTCAGGTTCTAAAGCAAACACGTGACCTGGAGGATCAAGAGTCAGAGTCAAATCTTCTATCTAATATTAAGTTGTTTTATTTTGTTTCATGAAATTTTAACTATTTATTTTGCGAGATCCATGCGAATTCTATGCGAACCCCACATAAATAAATAATTGAGATTTATTGAACATAATAAAACACCATAATATCATACGTAATACCAGTATTACTTTCCACACATGTACATGTATAATAAATACTAGGTAATAGAGTAAAACAACATAAGAAATGACTGCACAGGATGTACTAAACCTGGGCAGTTTATCATTATTGTACCTGCAGTCACGTGACCTTGTAATCACAAAACCACGTTCCTGCCCATACCGCAGAAGGTATATTGCCACTTGGTTATGCTTAAAGCCATGTTTTCATCGTTTTCCCGTCAACTTGCATGCCGTAGGACCCCTTTTAACCTTCAGAAAGGGAGAGATCATAAATCACATTTTTGTTAACGAAGTGATGGAATTATTCCTTATCTGCTTTAACAGTTACAATAACATTTGGAATTCTCATAAAGAATGAAACCTTGATCTCTTTTTCACAATGGAACTTAAAAAATGTTTAGCAACTTCCTTCTCAATCCTGACTCCTACGTAACTACAGAATACTATTGGAGTAAAGACCTAATGATTGAGACTAACATTGATATGCTTCTGCTGCTATTGAACTACACAAAGCTAGATTGTCCATGTACCTTTTACTGTACAAAAGCTAAATCAGTAATACAAAATGGGATCCAAACCACTTATTTTATTTCTCCCTTTCTATACATATATATATATAAAACTAGAACGCATGACAAGCTCCTTTTTTTCACAGTTGCAGCTGTCGGTGGAGCGCAGATTGATTAAAGACTCAACATTTGAGTGGTTCATGTCTCTCTATCAACAATTTCCTTAATTGGGAGAGCAGATGCTCAGTGCTGCAAGATAAAGCTCCGGCGATAGGAATTGTGAAGAAACATGCTCAAGATTCTTGATGAATGACACAGGCAACAGTTTTAGCCCAGAATCTTAGGTGTTTTTTCATATCAGAAGGTGCGGACACTCTGGCCAGTCTTAGTTTTAACAGCGGTGAATCAGGTCTCTTTATTAGCCAAGCCTCTGACAAATATGGCCTAATAACAACTCTCTCTTGTTCAGCTTCTGCTTCTTCTCCTCTAAGTTTATCGTCCCCTTCAGCTACTGATCCACGGTCAATTGTTGACGAGTTGATTATAGGTTTCTTGCACAATCCTAGTCTTTGCAAACCAGGGACTAAAGTGATCATTCTTGGACTTAAGTTTTCTTTGTCGAATACAAAACCAAGATCCATGAACCCTTTAACTTCTTCTAGCTCTAGATCTTCCAAACTCCTGCAGCTCATAGATTTCTGCAGCCTCCCCAATGTACATGCTCCGCATCTAGTTCTCTTGGAACGTTTCCCATCTGATGGTGAAGAAGAATGAAAACGAGCTCTGCCAGTGATAAGGTTGAATCTTGTTGGCCTTTCTCGCTGTTCCACTTCGTCTTTAGCTCCTATTTTATCGGCCTCATCCTTGAAAACGGTAAGAAAAATATCATAAAAAATACTCAGAAAAGAAGAAGCAAAAAAACAACATATGTATATAAGGAAGTTATGGTTTTTATTACCAGTAGAGAGAGTGGAGAAGAGGCCGATGACGATGTCGTCTCATATTCAGGAGGCGATGAAGTAGCCGGTGAAATTTCATCATCTGGGGGAGTTAGTAAAGAGAAATCAGTTGATGAAGGGTATATCATAGACTCTGTGACGATAATAGAGGGTGGTATTTCAAAAACAAGCTTAGCCGACGGCTCTGAGGACAACATGTCTCTGTGAAACCAAAGACTATCCATGAGTTCTATGAAAGAACAGAAATCAGCCATATGAGGGAGAGAGGCTTGTGAAAAGCAATAAGACAAGATTCAGTAATAGTAGTAGTCAAGGTGGTGGTGGTGAAAGATAAGAGAGATTGGAAGGAATAAGTGAAAGAAAAGTCGAAAACAGCGCAAAGTGGAGGAACTTGGACAAACGAGGATGTGGTCGTAAGCTATGGATTCCTTTTAACTCCACAACTTTTGCTCCGATGGTTCGGTTCATGGCTTTGGGTGTGTGTGGGTGTTGGCGGCTATATCCAATCACGTGGCGCCAATATGTTGGGGTCTACGAGGATAAACCCACCAAGGGTTGGTTTGACTCTTACAGGTGTTGTTTTCCATTTTCATTGTCTTTTGTCCTATGTGTTGTGGCTACTTTAGGACAAAAGTTAAAACGCGTTTTGCTCGTTTAGAATGACGCATCCTTAGGATGTTTCGGATAAATAAGCAAAGAAAAGAGACGGCAGACACAAATTTGGTAACTCTTTTGTCTTTTAGTACTGCAAATCAGACAAAATTGATTTATGCACTAGAGCTAAATATTATCTCATTCAGTATACAGAAATTTTAATAGCTGGGATAAGAATTAGGCCTTTCTTCGCTACATTCGTAATACAAAGGAGAAATACTCTGAGAAGAAAACTGTTAAGAGTTCACCTTTTCATCAGGATGAATAAGATTCTAAAAAGGTGATACTTTTGTGGACGACCAAGTCATTACGCGAAAGATGCCCTAAAAAGTTCAAAAAGATATCAAAATCCTGCAGTCTAAAGCTCGGTGTTCACAAGAGATGATAAGGATATTGAATTTCTTTTTAAGAACAATCTAGTGAAGCTGAGAAGATATCGTTCACACTACCTTACTATGAATCTATTGATGATGAAGTCTTTTTTTTTTTTTGAAGAAGATGACAAACCAATGTTCATGATCAAACAATCTCATTTCAAGCTACAACTCAGAAAGTCGGTAGTAATAATATGACCATATGTCAAGCTCCAGTTGCTTCTAAAGAAGTGTCACATACTAATCTCAGCTATGGATTACATAGATACAAATTGTAAATGTTGAAAGGATGACGATTCTGATAGTGATGACAAAGTTTATGTCCACGAAGAGAAGAGTTCATCATAAAGTAATAAATTAGGAAGAACTATCAATTTTGGGCCTTTTTTTTCAATTATCAAGCTTTATTATGTTGAATGACTTATTTACGTTTAAACTTATTCAATTTTAAAAAGCTAGTCCTTTTAGTTATGGTTAAAAATATTTTTATTTTTTAAAATATCTTTTGACATTAAAAATACTAAAATATTTTTTATTTTTGCTGAATGTTATATGACTCATTGTTAAATACTTGATAAAGTATCTATGATTATTCTTACCTTATTTCAATAACAAATTATATTAAAATAATTAATAAAAACTTTAAAAAGATTAATTTTAATTTTATAAGTGTTTTATTGATAATTTAAAATTATAAAAAAGTTTTTTTAATTGAAAACTTATAGGAGAAAATTTTATATTTTATTCTTAATTAAGGTTGATAAATTAAACCCACTCTAATTTAGCTCAAATTAATAAAAAATTAAATTAACTAGATTTTGAGTTATTCTCGAGTTAAAATTTAGAAGTACCATAATCTAAAGTTGATTCAATCAAACTTTAAAACGATGCCGTTTTTAAATTTTAAATCAATTGACCATTCAGGTAAGATTAATCACTCTTTATTTTAAATTATAAATATTTAACTCATAATTCAGCTATATCTTAGTTAACTATTTGTTTTGTTTACAAAGTTGAAGGGAAACCTCGTAGCTGGCAATCCCTCTTCAAAACCAAAAGATGATAGACTAAGTCCTCACACGAATTGTAACAAACTTTAATAAAAGAGGATTACTCTCTTTTGGTCTACTAATTAGTCATAGATACGTATCCATTGATTAATGTATATGGATAAATATCTCAAGAAAGAGAAGACTTTGATGAAAGCTCACTATCCTACTTAGAATATCTGTGAGGAAGGCTATTTATTTTGGGGAATTAATTAGCATCACCTAACATTTCTCATTTTGATAAAGTCTGACTCACTATGTTGTTGTTGGCACTATAAAACTCGTCAGCTATCAATTCATGCGAACATGCTAAGTTACTTCTTGGTCGGTGAGACTTCGAAACTGGTCAATTTGGACTAATTAAAGACGTGGGCCGTAATATTGACTAAAAATTAAGATATTTTTGTTATGAACCAATTGTTGATTATATGATTATTGTTTAGTAGTTATCAGTAATCGATATCATTAAATAAGATATTTATTTTGTAGATATAATATTCACTAATACTCACCAATTATTGGTCTCAAAGTTTCATTATGGACTTAGATTTTTGTGTGTTCGTCGTCGAGAGGTATGATTCTATAAGTTTAAAGCTTATATGTATATGAATAGGTCAAAAACATAGGACAAAAAAGAGATAAATCTATGGAGATTTTGGTGAATAATTTGGGGATGAAAGTCCAGAACCTATGAAGACTCTTCAATGTCCTGTCTCCTGAGTTTTCATGATGAATAATGGGAACTATTTAGTGCACAAGCTTGAGGATAGTGAACTAGGTTTGCTTTTAGGAGATGATTGGATAAGGGAACACACGGACAAGATCAGGAACTCGAGGACCACTTGCAATAAGGTTTTGTGTGTGTTGAGGAGAGTAGACAAACAGCAATGGGGCTCCAGATGGTTGGGAACTCCACATCTATAGAAGAGAAGATCAGGTTGTTTAGTATGTACATCGTAACGGTTTATAGAACATAATTTCAGTAGACAATTTTGGACAAGCAACTAAGATACGAGTTTGAAGATGTCATTGTCCAAGCTCCCCAGAAGTTGGGAAAGTACTTGTTGGAGATTGCTAATGTGCGAATTAATGAGCTGTCCCAATGTGGCAATCTGTTACAGACCAAATTAAAGCCTCCAACGACTCGTAGTGTTTGATTGGAAACTAGTTGAGGAATTAAATTGTCAAGATACTTATAGTAGTAGTAATAAAGCTCCACAAAAATGGGACGGGAGCCAGAAATTAATGGATAGTAATTGACTAATAATTTATATACATCTGCCTAGAATACAACCTTCCTTTTGAGCAAATGCCTTAATCATATGGACACTAAATCTGGAAAAAAAGAAGATATTAACCATTTTACCAATAAGAAAGATGAGTCATCCATCCTTGAGGTTATCCTCCAAAGCGGAAGTCTTGCAGATTGGGCATGAGTTCTTCATGGATAGCCATTTCTTGATGCAGCTTACATGGTATTCATGACCACAAGATCTCAAGCCCCCTTTATCATCCATGTTCTGATACTCTTCCTGCAATTTGCAACAACAATCCTTTATGAGGAATATGCGATAAAGGCTTAAGGACTATAACGAGTCAACCATTTTGAACTTCCAGTCCAATGCGGTACTCTCTAACAATATGTTTTAATATATAAAAAATCATACCAAACAGATCACACAGATTCCTTCTTTGTGATCTGAACAGTTCTGTAGTGTCACTATCAAGCATTTAGATATTGACTCTTCCGATAAGCCAGTGTTCACATGGCCAATCCTTTCACCCAGTGCCAGTAATTCCTGTTCAGGCCAGCCAGAAAGTTAATATCATGGTGTGACACAAATGGTGTGTACAAAGAGAAATGAAAAGATCAAAGACAACCTCATAGCTCATGTTGTCTATGTCTAGCCTCATGTCCCTTTGCTGATCAAACATATTTCTGGAGCGATAAAGTTGAGGGTGTTCCACAATCATTAAACCCTGTCCAACAAGAACGTGATCTGTAACAGCATGCCTCAGTGAACATTAATGATCACATGCACATAAATACAGAAATTGCTCATCTAAACAAATGTATGAATCTGCATCTTACTAAACATGTAGCTAGAAGAGAATGATAATCTTCTTAAAGCCCCTCCAGAGAGCTGCATTCCAATCTAGACATTAAGTAACTGAAATTGCTTGTAAATACTGAAGTACCTCTGAAGAAAATCGATCATGAAGAGCTGCCTCAATGGGCAATGATCGATATCTCTCATTTGAAATTCTCGATCTCCCATTCCTGTCACCACTTTGCCTTGCTGGAGTGAATAACTGCCTTTGCTGCCTAAAAGAGTAACTCTCAGCCACCAACTCCAAGTTATCATCAGAAGGGACAATGTGTCCCAAGCGTATACTACCTGAGGAAACCCGGAAACTTGGGCTAGATCTTAGCGTGTGGCCGCTCCGGATACTCCTCTCAGAATGTCTGGAGGCAACATGAGGACTTAGAGAAGCAGAATTTCTTCTTGAATAGATATCACATTGATAGCCTCTCACTTCTAAAGGTGGATTACACATGCTATTTCCTACAGGGAAGTAGTTTGTGTCACGACCAAAATCACCTACATCTGCATCCCACAAGCAAGAAAGCCTTAGAAATAAGAATTTCTATTTTTAGAGGTAAAATTATATCTCAGTAACTAACCTGAATTTATAATCCTTCCACGAGGTGGAGACATTCTGGCATGGTTCCATTCATGTGTCGAGGCACTTGAACACTGCCCTTGAAAGTCCAATGATGTAGGACGGTCAACAGGGTGGGTTGTGGAAAACGAACCATTAGAATGAATACCTGGTAAATTAGTAGCTAAGCTATATTCCATATCAAGTGCAGGCTTGCTTCGTACATTTCTGGTAGAGCCCTCAGCCTGAAGTGAGAGATTGCCTCGATAGCTAGAGTTCATGGTTAATTGTTCCATAGGCATACGTTGAGGATCTAAATTTGATTTCTCCTGCCGCAACTCCAGAGAAAGAGGGAGTTCAGAAGAACTTCCAGCATCATTGTATCTACTTGTACTGCTTCTCTCAGAAGACGAAGGGATTCCAGGACTTTTTCTCTTGTGAGGACCTCTTCCATTTCCCATTGTGAGATCAACAAAACCATCCTCAACATGATGGAAAGTCTGTCTGTGATAGTTGGAAGAAGATGCAAGGTGTGAATAATTTTCTGGGAATGTACAAAAGTTCCCAGCAGATGATGAACGCAGAAAAGGGTCCTGAGGAGGGACAGAAAGATCTGGCTGATGATATGATACTTCAACACCATGACTAGAGGAGAAATAGCCATTCATCGTTGGTGCAGAACTCCAAGGAGGAGTAAAATGAACTCCATTAACGGACATATTTTCAACAGGATAACAGAAAGAGGCATTCTCTACAGGAACAGTCCTGGCTGCAGTCGAAGTCCACGAAAACTAAAGTTAGTCCACAAAGGTAATTTTAACACATATAATCTGATGAGTAACATAAAGAACCAGGCCATAAGCATTACGGCACTGTAGCAAATGTCAACTATGCTAGGAAATAATATTTGTGGGGAGAGAAATCTTACAGAAAAAAAAGTTGGTGAAAGAAAGTAGCAAAAATAAAAAATGTCATTGTTTGGACCGAGTGCAATTGATAGGTGAACAATGATGGTCATCTATTAGAAGAAAATTTTACAGCTTTACTTCCTACATTTCAAATAGATGAGAAGTATACTACAAATGGCGATATATTTCAGGTTTCAAAATTTGAATCATTAAGGACTTAATATTGAAATTTCTTCCCAATCTGTACATGCTTATGGTGGGACTCACGAAAAAGTTAATCCAGATCTCTTTTTACCACCATTGTCAAACAATGGAACAGGGTTATATTCCACCATCTGTTCCCTTCACTTTTTTCCCCATCCTTTCTCCTCAATCAAAGCATGGTTTTAGTGTTCATAACCGTTTGGCTTCATTGTTTCACAACTTTAGTTCTTCAATTCCAAGAGCTCAGCTCTCTTGATATAAATTTGGACTTAAATGAGTCTTAGGGAACTTAAAAGAACTAAAGTGCATTTTTATTTTCAAGTTGTCCAAGACCAAAATAATGATAAATCAAGATTTGAAAAGCATAACTGCCTATCCTTACACCCTTCTTACTAAATTATAGTGAACCCAACCTTTCAAGTAAACAGATCATAGACTGATGAATAATAAGTGCATAACAAATCATGTTAAGTTGCTGTACCCATATTGGTGTAAAGTTGTTCCATATGTGCATGATTCCAGTGCTGATCTTGTTCATTTTCAAATTTTTGAGGCAGGTTTAAGAAATGTCTATGCTCCATAACCATATAACTTTTCGGCCAATATAGGTTGTGTTCTCGAATTAAAACCACAACCTGCAGGACAGACAAGGAACAATAAAATTACACAAGTATGCATAAACATACTTCAATGTGTTGACATGGTTATTTAATGGATTAAGGAGGATTATTAACTCAACAGAAAGTCTAGCAAGAAACATAGAAACAATCTTATTATCTCCTTGCCTCTATGATTCATATGCCTGTCAACAATTCTTGATCAGATTTAACTTTTAACTAATTTGGTATAGAATTACTTTCAGCATTAGGGAATTTCTGTCTTAAGTGTCAAGTTTGTGATCACAAACTTCAAACAAAAAAATGGACCAATAGAAAAAGAAAGGACATCTTTAGGTTGAGGAAGTGGTTGCAACAGGTTTTGTAACCATTCTTTCTCTAACTTAAACTTCATTTCAACAATTGCAAACTTTTAGACATTCAATGTGCGACAAACATTAAGCCTCATACGATGCTACTATGAAAGAAGATGCTTTAGCATATCCATGAAAAGAATAGTTTTATAACAAGATTTCAACTATTTACCAATCAAAACTTATGACAATCGTATTTTCCTACATTAGAACTACAAATGTTCTATTTATGTTGCAGACTTTTCCTTCGACTACTTATCTGAGTATGCTTCTACACCACTAGCTCTTTTCTTAGATACAGTATGACAAAAGTCATAATAATGTCTCCTTTCTCACCATCACCTCAACTGATCTTAGTTCAGTGATTCAAAATTCGTCATCTATAAGTAGCTCCTCCACCATACAGTGGAGGTGGAGGCCATCCTTCACACTCTGGAGCAAAGAAACAAAGAAGACAAAGAGTGAAGCATTATAGGATATTAAAAACTCGTGTGTACAACTCTTCACGGTTTCAGTTTAAGAATGAGAATAAGAAGCTGGATCATCAAATTGAAGAAGATTACCTGGGTGTGGATCATAAAAGCTCATTCAAACGGCTAAAAGAAGATTATTGTAATCCTTTATGGCTATTTATGTACCTAAGAATAAATAAAATACTTTTGTTCCCACACCAGAGAAGGGAGAGTGGAATTCTTTATAGGGTGTATTATGGGCTGGGAATCCTCATAAGATAAAGCACTCACTTAAAACAGAAGAAAGGGATAGAAGTATCAAAAAATATGAAACATGAAACCACTTCCATGGGAGTAATATTCTTAGTATACTTTTTCTCAATACATAATAAATGAGGAGTATAAAGATAGTGTTGGAGAGGGATAAAGAATCCTAATTCTTATTTTCTGGAGAATTATTGTGCTTTTTGCTTGATTCTTCTTTCTCTCATCTTTTGTTTGATTCTTCTCTCACTTTCTTCCTTTCTTATGCTCTTTTTCCCTTCTAGAATTTAGGAAATATTACTAGTAGTACCAAGCAGGCAGTATACATGAAGATCTTTCATTTCTCTCATTAATCAAGGTTAAACTACTTTGGACCATGACTGGAAATTTCCCCTTTCAATTTTACACTTTTTCTTCCAAACTAGGCAAAGATAATGTCATCATAGAGCTTAGGAAGCAATTGTTCTATATCAGCATTCATCATAAAGGAATGCAGGAACCTGATATGCAAGGTCACCTATGAAGACCAAGTGATTCAATGCATGAGATTTGGAAACTCGATCAACTTCTTATGCAAGGTGACAAATTCAGCAGCTAAACATCAACCATGGATATATCATATTTACGTCTCCTGCCATCACAATAAGGAAGCTATATCCTCCTAAACCATACTTCACCATGAAATCCCAAAAGATTATAATGGACCAGACACTATATTCTCAAAATTAAATAGTAGTCAGGAACTATAGCTTCCTGGCCCACATTTCATGTAATTGAACAGCTTCACTTCTGAAGACAAGTAAAATGATAAAGAATACAAACAAAAATATATATGTGACCATCAATGTGAAAGAGTAAAGGAAACAATTCCCCTAAAGGTATCCATTTTCATAATATTGGACACAAAAAGAGATATAAACTTGACAAAACCTTGATATTGTACATCAACATACAAGTTCCTGATATCAAGATATCTCAACAAACCGTTAAGTAACAGATGTAAGAACTAAGATGGGCATTTAGCGTATTAAATCCTTTTAACAATTGCAAGTTCCAAGATTACCAGGAATCCAGCTCACATTTGGAAGAAAAATCTTAAAGCATTTACATTAGATTAGGCATAGAACGGGCATATGTTTACCCTAGATAAGTATAAGGGTTCCTGGAGAGAACAGAAGCTTCAGATACAACCTCAAGGAAGACCGATTTGTAAGATGTCAGGAGAAGATGCTTATAAAGAAAATGTGACTCTCACTGTGCAACTGTCATAAGCACTCTTTAATCAAGATACAAAAGAAATTGCCAGTGGAAGAGAGAAAATCTAACAAGAACTCAGTCTCCGGCAGAAAATCCAATTGCTCCCGATCTGGCCAAGGACAACAACTAGCATGGTCTTGATTATGCATGCTGATGAACTACATCAACCATTGTAAAGCGATGTCATGCACAACCTTCTTGTCCCTGCTGATGAACTATATCAAACTGAATGAATCAGGCATTGAATAACTTACATAAGCATCAGGAACCTCACTTTTACCTATTCGCACACCCTGTGTTCTATGAATAACTCATAACCAGAAAATGCTCATAAACAAGAGGTTCCTAATAGGTTTTCACCCGTAATAGCTAATGGAACAACTGAGCAATGGATTCTATAGTCAACAGCCTCAAGTCCATAAATGGGACAACAACATAGCAAAGGAAGCCTCAAAGGAAGAAGCTATATATAATTCTTGATTGTAGAATTATAGTCTTTAGTGCCATGAACTTCCCTCTCCCCAGGGACATTTATATAACTCCAAAGTAGCAGTAGATTAAACTACTCTATCCTGAGAAGGCATAGGATCTAATTTCAAATCTGTTCTTCAATTGCTCACTTGACCCAACAGTGCCTGCAACACCATTTGCAGTTTAGAACATATGGTAACGATTTCCCTATGATATTTGGACACGTTAAGAGAAGCTACAAAATATTATGGCTCTTAGAGAGAATTATCAAACCTTCTTTAAACTAAACCTAGTTGATGCTAAAGCAATCTAAAATAATCCTATGATCTAAGGACAATACCAAAACAACCCCACATGCCCAACGGACAGATACATTAGAGCAAAGTGAAAACGCAACATAAAACCTAGAGTTTTCTTTAATTCTCCGATAAACATGTTTGAAGCCAACATCACAAATAAAATGCGATTGATGGAGACTTCTTACAAGAAAAAAGAAACAAAAATTAATTATACACAAAATAAGGGATTTGACCAGGAAGAAAAGAACAACACTAACACGAAAAATAAAACAAAATGTTCAAAAATAAACAAAAAAATTATACTATGACATATAACGATCAATGTACCATTCGTGAGAAAACAGAAGTCAAAACGGCGAAACAAACGGTAAAACAAACTATAATGCAGGAACAATCAAAACGAACGATCAAGACTAAAAGCATGAAATTGATCAATCAAATAACGATCAACGACGGATGAAGATCAAAATCAACAAGAGAATCGCATGAATAATACACAAAACACAGACGTAACCCTGTGTTGCAGTAAAAAAATATTACCGAAGCAATAGATGACCGATCGGAAACGTACCTCCGGTAACAAATTGGCGTCTGTTGGGAAGAAAATGCAGCGTTTTGAAGAGAGAGAGAGAGTGAGTTAGAGAGGAAGAGGTATTTGCTTGGAGGTGGGTTTTGTGTGCTTGGTTTTGCAGAAATGCTAGTCTGCCCATTGATAAAACAATTGATAATTGATTTTGTTGGTTATATTGTTACGAACATTTTGATTTCTATAACTTACCGGTTAACTTACATAATTTAATAAGTAAAGGTAATAAAGTAACTTAATAAATGATTTAAATTAATGTGCCAAAGTTTGGAGAAAAATAAATCTCAATTAATGTGAAACAGATCTATATTAAGCTTGTAATGAAAAAACCTGATATGAAAATTATATACAAAAGTTACATGGTGTTTGGAATGATATGAATTAAATTTAATTCAAGTGCTTGAAAACAAAAACAAAAAAGGGATGGATTCAATTCATACATGAATTGAACCCCATCATTCTTTATAAATTGAATTCACCTGAAAAAGTATCGGAATTGAATTTGGTTATGCCTGAACTTGATGGGGCTGGACGTTGCTGCTTGGATCCATGATCCTGACTGACTTCAGCTAAAGAACACCTGCAAAACAAATAAGGCACGCCGGGGGTTGATTGTCGGTAGGCCACTCCGACGCTCAAGTTAGTCTTTTTGAGAGGGTTTTGGTCGCTAAGAACAGAGAAAATTAAGGTTGCAATGTCATACCTGTATCATGGCCAAATAGTACCTTATATATGGAATAGCTGTTAGGTTTAGGTCTTTACGTAGGTCTTTACGTTTGCATGGGAGATTATCACCTACGACTGAGCCGTCGATGCCTGGGCCTGGGATTGAGCCTTGTATGGCTGACCTATCCATAAGCCCCCCTACTCCTCGAGTCTGATCAAGGAGAAGGGTTAAAGGAGTACTTCAGGATTGTGCGGCTCGTCTTCATGGCAGCTCGTGACAAGGCCGATCGATCGCAGATCAATACCCTATGCGCAAGAGCTCCCGCTATGTCAGGAGACCGATCGGGCATCTGCACCTTGTGCGTGATAGCTCGGGCTAGAACAGGATGATCGGTTGTCTCGTGCTAGCGCGAGTCGATCGATCGTCATGGATAGGTTGATGGAGTTGCAAAGCTCTATCAAGGAGGAAAGGATGATCTTTCCCTCTTGAGGAATTGCCACGGTGTTTGCATCCCTGACGGGTCGGATGGTCCGTCATTTGAGGTTTATGCCGAGCCGTTGCTTCCATCCAAGCTCGGCCTTTCACTTGAGGAGATAGTGGAGATAGCGGAGAGAGAGAAGGAGGCCTTACCGGATGAGATGCTGGACCTTAGCTTGGATGAGGAGGAAGAGCGAGTCCCCGGGAATGTCTCTTTGATTCCTCCCCCAGACCCTAGTCCTAGCTCGGTTGCTTTGCCGACCTCCTCTCCTTCCAACCTAGTTATTGGCGCTTCTCCTCCTCCCAATCCTGCCACAGTTGTTATGTCGGCCCCCACCGAAAGTCCCCACTAACTGGGGCTGTAGGACCCTCAAGGCTCACCTGGTCGGGCTTGTGACCAGGACTTGCTGTGGTGAAAACTGTGGGTTTGTAAAGAATTTGGCTGTCACAAAACTTGTCAGCACAAATATACCAGAACCTATAATGGACAGATTGTTTGACCTTGGCATGGAGAAGCTCATTGATGATACTTGCATTAGACTGGGTAGGAAAGATAAATATTTCTAAGTGCAGAAGCTCATCTGGTCGAGCTTGTGACCAGAATGAAAATGTAGAGAAATAAAGATCTTTCTATTTTTATCCTTTGCTGTCTTCTGAATTTTACGAACGTAACTTGGATTGTCATTAGTTTCGTACAAAGGTTTGCTTTTCATATAGCAGGGGCATCAGTAAATCTTTCGACCGATCGACATGAAAGAAACCGGCCGAGCGATCCAAGATTCTGTTCTTGACATCGCCTGGTTCCAAGATCCCGTCTTGGTAACCTGGCCGAAAGTGGTCGGGGCCGAGCGATCCAAGATTATGTTCTTGGCATCGCCTGGTTCTAAGATCCCGTCTTGGTAACCTAACCGAACGAACATAGAGGTCGACCGATGCTGAGGCCGAGGGTTCTAAGGATCTTGTCTTGGCAACCTGGCCGAACGAAGGTAGAGGTCGACCGATGCTGAGGCCGAGGGTTTTAAGGATCTTGTCTTAGCAGCCTGGCCGAACGAACGTAAAGGTCGACCGATGCTGAGGCCGAGGGTTCCAAGGATCTTATCTTGGCAACCTGGCCGAACGAAGGTAGAGGTCGACCGATGCTGAGGCCGAGGGTTCCAAGGATCTTGTCTTGGCAACCTGGCCGAACGAACGTAGAGGTCGACCGATGCTGAGGCCGAGGGTTTTAAGGATCTTGTCTTGGCAACCTGGCCGAACAAACATAGAGGTCGACCGATGCTGAGGCCGAGGGTTCCAAGGATCTTGTGTTGGCAACCTAGCCGAACGAAGGTAGAGGTCGACCGATGCTGAGGCCGAGGGTTCTAAGGATCTTGTCTTGGCAACCTGGTCGAACGAATGTAGAGGTCGACCGATGCTGAGGTCGAGGGTTCCAAGGATCTTGTCTTGGCAACCTGGCCGAACGAAGGTAGAGGTCGACCGATGCTGAGGTCGAGGGTTCCAAGGATCTTGTCTTGGCAACCTGGAGTAATGAACGTAGAGGTCGACCGATGTTGAGGCCGAGGGTTCCAAAGATCTTATCTTGGCAACCTGGCCGAACGAAGGTAGAGGTCGACCGATGCTGAGGCCGAGGGTTCCAAGAATCTTGTCTTGGCAACCTGACCGAACGAACGTAGAGGTCGTTGTAGCCCATCTTGATGAGACTTTTGTGCCGAGAAATTTAAAATCCTTTATTGATGATGATAGGGGCGTGGGCTGTTAAAAAACCTGACTGACAAGATCAGGAAAAAGGTACCCACAAATTACATGCACAAATGCGTAACCAATACTAAAGTACAAGACAGAAACAAATGGAGTAAAGCTTATCTATTGGCAAAACATCTTCACGTTTTTAGGATTCCACGACCTCAGTTAATGACCCTGACCGGTCGATCATCCTGTTGTTCGGTGTTTCTATCACCTCTCGCCCTGGACTGTCCTCTCGTGTTACGTCAGTCGTCCGTATTCCTGTTCTGCCTCCCTCCATCATTCCTGACGTTTTGCCTCCAAGGCTTTCGCCAGTTGTCAGATCGACCGCTTCTACCTTCATTATCTCGATCGACATTTGTTCCGTACTTCAAAAATCTCTCTAACTTTCCCCTCTAGATAAGGGATTCAATTTCTCGCTTTAAGTCCCAACAATCCTCCGTGTCATGACCTACATCTCTATGGAAACGACAATATAAATTAACATCCCTTTTGTTGAGGGGAGTTTTCAGCTTACTAGGTTCTCGAAGGGATTCCCCCTCTACTCTCATGGCTGCTAGTACTTTCGCATACCGCCTATTGAGCGGGGTGCAGGATTCCCATCGTTGGTCTTGTCAGTCGGTCCGTTTCCTCCAGGTAAAATGATCCTTCTGCCGCTTGCGTGAGTCATCTGTTCTACCACTTGGTGAGCGGTCATCTGCCCTACGTTTTGTGTTTTTTAACACTTCCTCTAGCTGGATGTAATTATCCGCCCGATTTCTTATCTCTTGAATAGACTTGGGCTGATCGAGGGCCAATGACTTCTTGAACTCTTCATCCCTCGTGTTGCTCATAAGGGCGGCCAACATGGACGAGCAGGTGAGGTCGGGAACTTCGACAGCTTCATTATTGAACCGAGCGATGAACTCCCGCAAACTTTCATTCCTTCCTTGGGTCAACTGCATCACTTCTAAGACAGTCTTCTGGTGTCGTTTACTCGTAGCGAACTGGTTGAGGAATAACAACTTGAAATCTTCAAAACAACTGATGCAGCGCAGGGGCAAGCTATTGAACCATCGCCGAGCTCCTTCTTAAAAGGCTGTACAAAAAGCCTTACACTGAATGGCATCTGGGACACAATGCAGATTCATCATCGATTAGAAGTGCTGCAAATAATCGAGGGGATCGATCTTTCCAGTATATTTTTATGGCGTCGGTATCTTGGTGCCAACCGCTGGGAGGCTATCCAGGACCTCCGGGATGAAAGGAGAGTTGTTCTGTGTTGATGGTTGATCCGGACAGGAATTCATAGCTACATTGATTCGATCATCCACAATTTTTTCTAGGGCTACAACAGTGTGCCGATCGGTCATCACACCTATCTGCCTAGCGGGGGTTTGCTGCTGTGGCGATTGAGACTGCAGAATTTGGCGAATCAGTAGATCGGTCGCTTCCTTTATTTGTTTATGGGTGAGGGAGGTTGGTTGTAGTGCAGGAGGGTTATGAGGATGTGAATTGGTCTCAGCGTTATCCTCCAGGGCCATGCTCTGCGCCTCTTGCTCTCGATTTTGTGATTGTTGCGGTTGATCATTCGGATGTGAATATTGTATTTGGTTGTTCGTATTTTGAGGTGGTAGTTCATCTGTACTAGGGTTTTGGATGATGAAAGGTGATCGAGTCTGAGAATCATGATGCGCCGGTGGAAAGATGGTGGGTAGCCGCAAACCTATCAGTTGCAGCGTAAGTGCCGCGACAGCAGCTACATCAGAATTGGTTGCCGCCGCCTGACTTATCTGAGTGGTTCTAGATGTGGTACCCTGACGCCAGGCCCCATGGTGGGCACCAACTAGTTCTGCCTGAACTTGATGGGGCTGGACGTTGCTGCTTGGATCCATGATCTTGACTGACTTCAGCTAAAGAACACCTGCAAAACAAATAAGGCACGCCGGGGGTTGATTGCCGGCAGGCCACTCCGACGCTCAAGTTAGTCTTTTTTGAGAGGGTTTTGGTCGCTAAGAACAGAGAAAATTAGGATTGTCATGTCGTACCTATATCATGGCCAAATAGTACCTTATATATGGAATAACTGCTAGGTTTAGGTCTTTACGTTTGCATGGGAGATTATCACCTACGACTGGGTCGTCGATGTCTGGGCCTAGGATTGGGCCTTGTATGGCCGACCTATCCAGAATTCATTTTGAAACTTCAATTCTTCTTTTGAACGTTGAAATATCCTTCTAATTATACCCATCTAACCCTACCATATATCTCTTCACCTCAAGCAGCCCCTCCCACCAAGAAACGAAACAACAACACTTCTCCACGAACAGCCCCTCCCACCTTAAGCAAGTATGAATGTTTTTAATTTAATTTTTTAATGTAACGATCTTATGTCTCTTTATCACAGGAGAACATATTAAACTTGTTATGATATTATGTAATTTGGGGTGAAATTTCAAAAACTGATAGTGCCTTGTAGTTGTCAGCGCAAAAGAACTACTGCTCATTCATGCATTTTTAGACTTCCAAATTATAATAATTTTCTATTGTCTTTATAGCTCGGTCTAGCCTAATGTCATTTACAATCAATTTTTTCTTTTCATTTTAATAATGAACTTTTTTGATGATATCACTTATAATGAAATTGATGTTTATAACTTGCTCTATGTAAGTGTAAATGATTATTATTTAATAAGATTATTTTTTAGTAAAGGGTAAAAATGTTATATGAAATAATTGAATTCATTTTGATTGTATTACAAACAGTGTAATTGAATTCAATTCTAATATTGTTGGGATTGTTCAAACAATAAAAATTGAATTCAATTCAATTTCATTAATATAATTAAATCCAATTCGTTAATGAATTCAATTCGAAGGTTTTCAAACACCCTGTTATGCGTATGGACTAAAACAACCATTATATAACCTCTTTTGCACACTGAGTTATGTGTTTTAATCTATGTTGATGATTAATTGACAATTAATTTTCTACGTGGATGCTTATGTGCCATATACACAAACATTCTATTAGTCAAATTAACAAAATATTAACCAAACTAGCATTTTGAATCGAGATTCTATGGTTATAAAAGATTGATTACTTAACTGAAAATTTTAAAAGTTCATGTGCTGAATTAAAAAAATCTTAAAAATTAGGCACTTTAAAATCTATTATCTCCTAAACAAATACTACTGAGTGTTTGGAGGGGCAATTCAATTGGTGGAGCAAATGTTACCAAATGCCTTATTTAAAAGTAAATGTTGGTAGTTTCAAAAAAAAAAAAAGTAAATGTTGGAATGCAGTTGTAATTTACTTAAAATTTTAAAGGTAATAATTAATTGAAGATAAAATTATATTAAATTTATAAATATTAATTGAGTTTCTCATTAATTTTAAATATTTAATTTATTAAATAATTTATTTAAGATATAAATTATTGTATAATTTACTCAAAATTACATTTAAAAATAACAATTACAAATTTTATTATCAATATTTATTAGGAGAATTAAAAGTTTAATTTTACAATAATTTATTGGAGATGAGAAAAGAATATTTGATTCTCGTACGAGTGGAGTGGGATATGTAAGACCTTAATAGTATTTATCATGAAAATAAAAAATAATGTGTTTCTGATAAAGTTTTCATTGAGGACAACCTCACTCGACCGCGACCTTCGCAAGACGGAAAGGAATTTTTAAATTTAATCTAAATTGTCTAGGTAACGGTTGGGAAGAGATAAAAGGAAAAAGAGAAATAGTGGATACAGGCTGTACCCTGTAACTGCTACGAGTCTACTGCCACATCCTTCCTGGTCTTGAAAAGTTCAATCCGCAGCGTTTCACACCTGCTACTTCTTTCTGGCTGACCCAAACGGCCTCTGAAAACTAGAGAAGCAAAGCGAAAGAGTGTCAAATTGATTCTGAAGAGTCAACGAATCTGACCTTTTTGAAGCGTTGAAAGAGCTCGGAAGATGAGCGTGATCGACATTCTCACGAGAGTCGACGCGATCTGCCAGAAGTACGACAAGTACGACGTCGAGAAGCAGAAGGATCAGAATGTCTCCGGCGACGATGCATTCGCTCGCCTCTACGCGGACGTCGAGTCCGATATCGAGACCGCACTTCAGGTCACTCCTCGATCTCCATCTGTTTTAAGTCTCCGGCGGGCCGCTTTCCCGATTTGTTTTCTGCTTAGTTTAAATGTGTGGTTTTTGGCAGAAAAAATGGTCAGAAGATAGTAGTTGTTGTGGACTTCGTTGACTGAAGTTTCCGAATTCGGAGAATTAGTTTTAACGATCTTATTTAGTGCTTTCTTTTGAGTAATGAAATTTACAGAAAGCGGAGCTTGCTTCGAAGGAGAAAAATAAGGCATCGGCAGTGGCTTTGAACGCGGAGATTCGTCGAACCAAGGCTAAATTGCTAGAGGAGATTCCTAAATTGCAGAGATTGGCAATTAAGAAGGTGTGTTTGCGATTTCTTAGAATAGTTTTGTTGAGTTCATTATTTTGCCATTTTTGTTGTCCATTCAGCTGAACGAGTTAGAGGAGTCGCTTGGAGTGGATTTTTTAGATGGATTTTTATTGTTTCTGCGTCTGGGCTTTTTGACGAGGTCTTTGATTTAGATGGCTAAAGGGGTGATTTGTAGTTAATTATTTTTTTAATTTTGGAAGAAATGTAGTTGGGCTGTTGTGATAGTTTGCTATCCAATTAGAATCACTGTCCTTTCTATCCTTAGAAGATTAAATTATCGTTCCTTATGTTGAATTTTTTTATATATTTTGCTTGAAATCTATGTTCAAGAAAGCAATGAAAATTTGTTCTTTGTGCTTGTCTTTTGTCCAAATGAAACTTCAAAGGATTGTTTCCTTCCCCTGTCTTCTATCTACTTTAGACCTCTTAAATTAACTGCTTTGTGCCATTTGCAATTTGATTAACACAATCTATTGGCAGGTTAAAGGGCTTTCAACAGAAGAACTTGCTGCCCGCAATGATCTTGTCCTTGCATTGCCAGACAGGATTCAAGCCATACCAGATGGGGCTGCAGCAGCACCAAAACAGACTGGAGGTTGGGGAGCTTCAGCATCCCGTCCTGACATCAAATTTGATTCAGGTTCAATTCATCAAGATTTTGACCAGAAATTTGAGCTCTTCGATCGGTCCATTTTTGGTGCCAAGTCTCTTAACAGTTTATCAGACTATTTTTCTTACATATTTCTTGTGGTTCATAGATGGTCAATTTGATAATGAATACTTTCAAGAAAGTGAACAATCAAGCCAATTCAGGCAGGAGTATGAAATGCGTCGAATGAAGCAGGCAAGTCCCATGTTAGGTTTTGATTTTGTTTGTGCCTTATTCTACAACCTTAGAGGATACTAAATCGCTTGCTCATTCTTTAATATTTGACTATTGTTTAATATACTGTAACTTTTAATTTTCTTACAGGATCAAGGTTTGGAAATGATTTCTGAAGGTTTAGATACACTAAAAAACATGGCACATGACATGAATGAGGTAGGTTTTCTACCACGTGTGCTCTCTCTAATGTATATCTAGATGTGCTTGCTTACAATGTATGCTGCATAGAAACATACATATACACGTATATATTAGATCATCATAAAAACGATTAAAGATTGAATAAAATTGAAGAATTTGAAATATGATTGAAGGGGATTGTCCTTAATTTAAAGTTTAATTAAAAAAGTAGACTATTAAATGAAAATTAATTATTTTATTTTAGTTTATAAAAATCGATCAATTTTGCAAAAATCAATTGATTAATTAATAAACTGATCAACTTATAGTAACAAGGGTTATTAAAGTAAACCAAATCAGAAAGTTGAAAACCGAACAGAAAAGTTAACTGTTTTAAAGTTTCATGGTTTAACTGGTCAAATCGGTTCGATTTTTTAATCATTGCTTTTCAATATGTGCAGGAGTTGGATAGGCAAGTTCCTTTGGTGGATGAAATTGACACCAAGGTGAAAAGCATGTTCTTCAAGTTTTTGAATGCCATGTGATTTTAGTAGAGGTCATATAAAGTGTTTTGCATGCATCTTGCAGGTGGACAAGGCAACATCGGACCTTAAGAATACTAATGTTAGACTTAAAGATACTGTTAATCAGGTGGTTGAGCTCTACAAATATCAGAATATAGTTGTTCACTGTTCTTTGAGATGCTTATTTGCGAGTTAGCTTTTATGCACTTACCAAGCATTTTTTTCTTTGCAGTTGAGGTCCAGTCGAAATTTCTGCATTGATATTGTTTTAATGTGCATAATTCTGGGTATTGCTGCCTATTTGTACAAGTAAGTTCACATTACTATCACAAATAGCTGAAGAATATGCATGTTGCCTGTATTCATTGTTATATGAGTCATTTCATTAAAGTATTCTTGAAATTGATTTCCTAGCAATAAAATGGTCTTAATTTTGATTGATATTTGAGAGGAAACCCATAAATCTTTTTGGCAGTAGTTATGTGTGTACAAAACATACTTTTTCCCTCCCATAATTAGGGCTTTTGCTGGTGATAGTTAGAGAATTTGATGATCAAATGGCTTACTGGGTCTTCATATCGGTAATTCACAGACAATGAAGAATGAATGCAAATATCAGTAATTCTTGAAAAGTGGAGGGTTACTTTTTCTTGTTAGTTAGAGAAAGTGCAAATTAAAAACTGATAAAATATGAATTTTCTTTTTCTGAAAACAAGAGATATATTTTAATGTCATGACATCTCGTAAAATTCTGATTACTATGTTATGTCACTGGATTCTAGACTGTTATACATACCATAATGTTGACTTCTTTTCAATATGAATGAAGATTAGAATAAAAAAGAATTGAATATTCTACTGATGACGATTGGGATCATAGGACAATAGATTGCCAACATGTACAACTGCTTTATGTTATCAGACATCCTGTCTGTTTTGTTTGAGCGATCATGGTATTGCCATTCAAATAAAAATGAGATATGGAGATTGGAATTCCAGAGTACTTGGTGTTGTTAGCTTTTGGTTCTGTTCGATTCATTGCTTATACCAGCAAAGTTAGTTATTTTACCTAAAGAATCTAGATATATGTGCTTCCACGCAGATGGGTTAAAGAAACTAAATCAACAACACTTTTGCATAGTTTTCACTGCTGATTTCCTTGTATCATAAAATACTTGCGTAGTCTTTTCTCTTATATCTTGATTTTTGATGACTTTGCGATAATTTATTGTTCAATATTTGGATGGCAAATTCTAGTTTCTTTTGATCAGTCGTTTGAAAGTCCCCTGACATAGCATGTTTTGCTTGCATGTAGTGTTCTGAGGAAATGAGTTGTCAAAAGCCGCTACTGATTCCGGAGTCTGGTGGGGCTAGCCTGTGTCAGGTGTAATAATGTATTTTGAGAACTTCCTGTGAAGTTTGTTCGTTGTGTTTTCATGTGCATCATCTTTGCAGTCAACTTTCGCACTTTACCATGGTTGATTATCATTTGATCCATATTATTGATTATTAAATGGTTTTGTTAGGCTGTATGTCACTATTGTCTACTTGAATTTCACAACCTTGGTGTGTGTACAAGCTGTCGATGCTTCATTGGTCTGATTTACAGCGTCAATGTTTACTTTGATTGGCTTCGTTGAACTTCCCATGCGTAGTAAATTGACATGGTAGCACCGGTGACAAGTTTTGTCGTGTTTTAATGTGGAAACAGTGTTTGCATGGATCACGCTTTTCCTTCTTTGCGCATGTTACACGGGTAAGTGCACTGCCCGGTAAAATGAACGTACCATCTTCCTGCTACTTGCAACACATTCACGGAAACATTAAGTACACAAAAAAAAAAAAAAGAACTTAGCATTCCTATCATGCAACTAAGTGCTGGTTTAATTATTCGGGGATTACAAAGAAATTATTTGTCGCTTGTTAACATGCCATATGATGTGGACCTGAAATACCATTATCACTATATAAGATCCCATTAAGTTGATGACTCGTTTTCAATTTCGGTATGGCTTATAAGTCACTCTTGCCTGTACCGATAAATACTTTTCTAGCTTACTTAAATAATTAGAATTCCCTATTTTCCATTGGTACGGGTTTAGATTGTCTTTGCTTCTAAGGTGCTCTTGGAATGTCGTAGACTTGACAAAGCCCCTATCAATAGGTATTTGTGGCCAATGACTAAGATTCGCGTAGTACGAACAGCAAGAGCGTTGTTATCAGTAAATGCTTCGAACTTCATTGTTAGATTAGATTAAGGAATTAAGTTCCAAAAACTGGGGATAGTAAATAAGCAAGAAAAAAGAAAACACTTACAAGTATGCATACATAACCATGAAAGTTTGTTTTAGGCTTTAGATACAAGCAGTCCAGTGTATACACGTCGTCACACCTAGCTGTACGAGTGTATACTATTAAAATGTATCACGATCTTTATCAGTTTCTACTTTTCTTCTCCTTTTGCTAATCATTTCATTGAGACCATCTACAGCGTTTTATGTACAAATTCATGGGTGTCACAAGCTTAGAAGCTTCCCTAGAGCTCTCAAGCCTTAGCAACTACTCCCAGTAGATTACAACATATATACAGGGAATGTTTAGAAGCCACCGAATCCAGATAGTCTCGAACAGATTTCTGTAATTTTTTCCGTAGTCAGACTGTCTCGGATTTCTATCTGTTGTTAATCAGCACAACAGTCTGTGTAAGTTATTTTAAATGCCCTTTTCGTTAATTTGATCTAATTGCTTTCAGTGAAGTCTTAAGTTGTCAAGCTCTTGATATTGCATCAAGGAATTCCATTGATTAGGACTCCAATAGCTGGCCCCTGACTGGTCCGTTCCACATAAATTCACATCCGTACCATCATTACTGATAGATATTGCAACTTCCTCCTTCACCGTATGTTCCTCCAGTTGCCTATTGATTGGTGGGATACAATCGTCAAGCTGGTCATTTCTTTCCAGGAAACTGAAAGGCGTAACTGAAAATTGCAAGCTCTTGTCATCTGAATTTTCCTGATAAGTCCAATCCTTATCTGTACTCTGGAAACTAAAACTTGCAACATTCCCACTTATGCAAGGAAAAGCTTGAGAGGCAAAGATGTGAGGTAACATGGGGCAATCTTTTTTTATCATATCGAAGTTAGTGTTCTTGTTATTGGTCTGCAGTAGTTCATTTACTTTTGGGATGTAACCTGCAGACCGTTCAAAACTAAGGCTAGTTTGATGCTCCCAAAAGTTTATAGGAACACTCTTTTGCCTAATACGACAAAGCACCCAATCATCCAACTGCAACAAAAGAAGATGAAATATATGGAATTGGGGTCCATCACATGTTGAAGAAATCATCAAAGTGAAAATTATGAGTGCAACTTGATTGTTTTTACGTACCCTCATAGACTGTTTTTTCTTTGGATTCAAGAAAGTGGTGTCGAGCTCAAGCAATCTGTACTCATGCATGATCCAGTCTGTCTTGACTCCCCTTGGAGGTCGTCCTTTGTAGAACACAAGAGCCTTCTTGACACCAATGTTCAGTTTCCCGGTGGAAGAAAATATCGGTTTATCTGTTCCTGTGGCCTTCCAATAACCTGAAGAAGCTGTCCTATTAGGTCTGGCTCCATTAGGATACTTCCTATCCCTTGGTGTAAAGAAGTACCATTCATCCTCTCCGAATGCAGCTTTCTCTATTCAAAGCACAGAAAGAGAAATTGCTTTAAGTAAAACCATGAAATTGACAAAAGGTTGGTGATTTAAAACCCTTAAAGCTAACTACAAGTGGGATACGTGTACAAACTTGGTAGCTCCCATGGATCGTATTTGCAAAGATCAATCTCAGCAATAATAGAGGCTGGAAGTGGATGTGAAGTAATTTTGTTCTTCAAGTAATGGACTATAAGCTCCTCGTCTGATGGATGGAATCTGAATCCTGGAGGAAGTTGAATATCAGAGCTTTCTTTGGTTTCCATAGTAAGGAAGTTTTAGTTTTCCTGTTGATGGTGGGAATTGAGAAACAAGCCTAGAGAAGGAATCACTTAACCAGCGATGTTATCGACCAAAACTGTCTGAGAGCGTAGGATTTGAAAGGTTATATAGGGTAAGTTAGTTCTCTCATAAAATTAATTAACTAAATGACCTTGTGCTTGGAAAGCTATGAACTTGTCCTAAATCCTGACTACTTGTAGGAAGAAATGCATTTATCTCAATTTTCAACCTTTCTTATTCAGTGTTTTTTCCATGAGCTCATCTTGATCATAAATACAAGGACTATAATCCATTGGAACATAATCCACTTGACTCTTCGGTTGTTTTCTTCTCGCTCACCAATGGCCCTGATTTTAATATCTAAAATCAAGAAAAAGAAATTAGAGTTATTGCTTGCAACTTTTGTCCTTACGAATATTTCTATGAGAAGAATTCAACATCTTTGCCAGGAAATTCTCGAGTTGAACTTTTTCCATTGGAAAAATAACTCCCTCTTTAATTATTCAAAATAAGTGCTTTTAGGAAGAAATGCATTTATCTCAATTTTCAACCTTTACTTATTCAGTGTTTTTGCCATGAGCTTATCTTGATCATAAATACAAGGACTATAATCCATTGAAACATAATCCACTTGACTCTTCGGTTGTTTTCTTCTAGCTTAAGATAATGGCAACACCAATGGCCCTGATTTTAATATCTAAAAATCAAGAAAAAGAAATTAGAGTTATTGCTTGCAACTTTTGTCCTTGCGAATATTTCTATGAGAAGAATTCAACATCTTTACCAGGAAATTCTTGAGTTGAACTTTTTCCATTGGAAAAATGATACTCCTTCCTATCCAAAATGAAACTCATTTTAGAGAGATTTTAATTATTCAAAATAAATGTCGTTCGTGACTTTTCATGCATGTTTATAATTTTACTTCCAAAATTATCCTTTAATTTCTCTCACATCCTGATTACACATATTACATTTTCAAGGCAGTTTAATATGCAATTTCTCTCACATGCTAATTATTGCAAATTACCTTTTTGATACATTTCATCATGTTTTTTTTTATTTTTCTTCAAAATATTTCAGTTCTCAACAACATTCATTTATTTATTTAAATATAAAAACTGTGCACATAATCTACAAGCAATTATCTACATACAATTTATAAGCAACTCTTCTTTAACATAGAGAAAAAAAATTAGAATTGAAAATGGGTGAGAAAGAAGCTCTTCCTTCCAATATACAGAAGTTGTCACAGATTGATGAAGTAAAAATAAAGGAAGTACAAAAGTTATCACAGGTTGATGAAGTAGAAATAAAGGAAGTACAAAATCTATCACAAGTTGATGAAGTAGGAAAAAAGGAAGTAAAGGAAGGAGACAATGGAGTTGAGAAGAAGGTTTTGGATTTCAATCTCAACAAATTTTATTATGAGGAAGGAGAACTTTATCCAAATAAGGAGATTCAACAAACAATATTGGAGATGTTGAGAATTTATTTCCTAGATTTTTTCTAAATAAATGTAAATGGTGGTTTTTATTTGACTTTTAGTATCTAGATTAATGGTTTTAGTTTTTTTTGGCTGATGTATTTTGTTTCCAGTAGTCTTCTAATTTGATTATGTCTTAATATTATTGGTCTTCCATCTTTATTTATTTGTATTCTTACAGTAATTAAAAATCAATTGTGCAACAACATAGATATAAGAAAGCGAAAATTATCTCCCTGAATTTATAATATGTGATTTAAGAGAATAAAATTTTGCACTATATTTTTAGAAATATGTAGTTTATTGCAGTGCTTTCTTAATCTTTTAAGAACATACCACCATCTTCAATTATTCTTTGAACACCATCTTCAATTAGATTTTAACTTAACTTAGTGATTTTAATATGAAGAAATTTATTTATTTATGTATGTAAAATAGACTTAGCAAAATCTACTAGTTCTGAGATTTTTATGGAATTTGATAGAATCAAGTTGAGAATGTGGCTGAGATTAATCAGATTAAGCCAGCACTCAATAAAATCAATAAACTCAGCCATTATTTAGTTTAATTTATGTTTCTAATAAACTCAATAAAATCCATTATTTAGTTTAATTTATAATTCTAATAAATAAAATAGAAATTATTGATATTAGGAGTATTTTAAGAACACAATTGATGAATTTATACATCAAAGTTTAATTTGTAGACAACTGGGCATTATAAAGTTTATTCTATTAATTAATTTTATTTGTTTATTGAGGTGTAGTTTAATCATATTTTTATGTTTTTTATTGCTTTAATTTTTGTATTTTTATTTTCTTTCATGTTTCAATTTTATTTGTGTCTAATTTTTCTTTTTTTAAAGGTAACATTAACAAAAATATAAAAATAAAATTAAATCAAAAATTAAAGCGAAATGAAATCTCTTAACATTACTCATGTTAACAAATTCATTACATTTTGCACTATAGTAGAATCACAACTAATTTGTCTAGGAAGGCGATCCTCCATTTCCCGTGCAACTTTATTCCTGTGAGGGATTTTGTAATTGTTGGATCTTTCAACTTTCATAATTTTCTGCATACACAATTGTAAAGTCAAGAAAATACAGTTTATCATTTTCATCGGATATTCATCAAAAGACTTTTTAACTGCATGGATAAGTTCTTCCACTGTCCTTGGACACTCTTTATGTTGCAGTGCTTGAATGGTATTAAAAAATCTAAGATCCAAAATATTTAAATCTGGTGAGTTTGGAGGTTGACACACTAATTTAATATCAAAACTATGTTGTGAAGCAGCTTTTTGAAATTCCTTGTCACTTGGATCAACATGTGCCCTTGCGTTGTCTTGTTGAATAAATATGGTTTTTCTTAAATCCTCTTTAGGCCACTTAAGTTGAATTGTCAGTACAACATGTTCAATCAAAAACGTCTTTATTGTTTCTCTCGTAACTAAGGTCATCGGTTTAATCTCTAATGTTTCGACATCTCTATTTCAACTTCTTCTTTAAGCTGGTTGCGAGGTAACAAATGGAAACACTCTTATTTTTCCTGAGAACACTTCATTTCCTTCATTGTCAAATCTTGGACGAGCCATAGCAACAAAAGACATTACCTTTTTAATGTAATTCTTACTCTGACATGTGCGCAAAGATTCCTCTTCAGTTGGAAGTAGATAATATTTTTCTGAATTCCTAGTCATATAGCACCATTTTTCGTCAATATGCACAACATTAAACATATCAACGAATTTTAGCTCATAAGGCAAGCTGTTTTGATCCAACATAGACAAACAAAATTGCAAACGCACTTTTTTATTTTCTTCTCTTAAGTGTGGCTTAATGGCATTTGAATGATGTTGAATAAGACCTTGCTTTATATGTCTATGTAATGACGTGTAGCTAACACTTGTACCCCTGGCCTTCAAAGATTCGATAAGTGACATTATAGTCTTTTGTCGATGTAAAGGAATTTGAAGAACGTGATTTAAGTCAACTTGAACTCTCTTCTGCCTGACAATTTTTTGTTTTCTTATAGGACATATCAACCACTTTACCATTTGGAGTATCTTTTGCCCATTTCCAAATCCTTTGGACTGTTTCTTATATGAATTGAAAACAACTCTGCAACCTCTTTAATTGTATCTCTTTTCAACTTTCCATTAACACTTTTTTTCTAATAACGTGTTGTATATTGCCCATCTCTGCTCATTTGTTAAATTTTTCTTTGTTTCCCTTATTATTCCCTCTTCCAGCAATGTATCTGTTTTTTAGGGAAAAAATTATATTCAATTTCTAAAATAACCAATACTGAAATAAAATCACAACCAACACAAATTGCATAAAACTGCCTAGTTCACTTCATAAACTATCCATCACCATAATGAAAAATAATGCCACAATAAAACGTAAAATCAAAATTTACATATGAAATGAAACATTAAAAACAACTCTGTAAAAATAAAATGACACAAACATGAAAACAAATAAAATTGAATATTTCATATTGCTAGTGTAAATAAATTTTAAAAATATTGAAAGGATTTGTAAAAGATTAAAAAAATGTTCTTAAAATATAAAACTAACTACTAGTGCAGTGTTGAAAATTTTAAAAGAAACAACATGCAATACAAAAAATACATTAAAAAATACAATAATTGCAGTGCAGTAAAACATGAATGAAAAGAAACATCCAAACAAATTCATAATACTGGAGAAAACTATTTATTATAAAAAAAGAAAAAGAAAAATAAAACTGAAGATTTTCTGTATTTAAAAATAACCTTAATTGTGAGATAAGATGGATCCATCTTCCACACATACACACCATCGAAATCTACCTCTGTTAACAATGACTCGAACTCTTAAGTTTGTGTTTGAATAAAATTTTGAATAAATTAATTTAAATTTTTTTCTTATCTTTAGATCAATATCCAAAGTAGGAACAAAGAGACACAAGCTAAGTATGGAAAGCAATGATGATGGATTTTCTTATTTAAATTTGTGTTTGGCTCCAAATTTTGATTGAATTAATTATGAAAAATTTTAGTAAAATCTTCTGACCATACATGGTGGAAATGAAGAGACGATGGAAATGAAGAGACGCTCATATACACGGTAGAAATGAAGATAATGCAAAGCCCATAAAAATTCTTTTTAATTAAAAGTTGAAAACATCCTAATTCTGCATGTGATGTTTTAATGATTGCGCTGTTAATATTAATAATAATTAAAAAACAAAAGCATCATTGTTGAGTAGTACCATTAATAAGGGTATATCAAACATTTCATTACCTTTCTTAATAAGCGTGCATCCCTCTAAAACGACTTTCATTTTAGATAGGAGGGAGTAATAAACTAGAATGTCTAGCTCTTTTATTATGAAACAATGGCGTGCACAAGAATTGTGTTCATTTTCTCGCGTAAGAATTAAGGGTCCTTTGTTTCTATTTATGTTTTTTATTTTCTATATTTGTTTTCAAATTTAGTAAAAATATTTGTTTGAGTTTTTAGTGTTTTTTAGTTTTGGTTTCTTCCAATTTTTAAAATTTATGAAAAAATATTTTCTTTCTATTTATGTTTTTTCATAATCTGATTTACTATCAGTTAAATATATTATTTAATTATTTAATATATTAATTATTAATAATTAACCCCTTATTTAATAAAAATGCGTAATATTAGATCTTTAAGTGAATAAAGTATGGGCAAATACTGTTACTTATGAGGATTAGACATATACTTTGCTTCTTAATGAAGGCCAAATCTTTCACTTTTATGATTCGATGAGTTATATATTTCAAAATTTTAAAACATTAAACATCATGTTATGATTAGATGATTTTATTTACCAAATTTTTATTTATTTTCTTATAAACGAGTTTATTCACGGAAAATTAAAATTTTAAAATTTATAATTAATATAAAACCAGTTTAGTTACTCTACAAATCTAAAATTTATAAATATGTATGTATTAAACTTCTCTAATATGATTTTATTTATTAATATAAAGATTTAAGGAGGCTTGGCAAATATTAGACAACTCTAATTGAAAATCGAAAGTGTATCTAATATTAATATTGGTTTCTTAGACAAATCTGTTGTAGAATTTCTACGGCAACTAATCTAATCAAGCTTCGGTCTAACTTAGGTCAAAGAAAGACAACAGAACAGTGACCCTCGGTGAGAAATTCTATGAACCAAGTCCTCTCCATAGGTCTCAACGTAGCTTCATTGTCCTCCAATAAGTAGTGTTCTAAGAGTCAAAATGTAGTATTTATTTATAGAGATGATAATATCATGGAAAAAAAGAAGATGGTAAGTCGAGAAATTCTATGAACCAAGTCCTCCAATAAGTAGTGTTCTAAGAGTCAAAATGTAGTATTTATTTATAGAGATGATAATATCATGGAAAAAAAGA
>JAOQMR010000005.1:34542527-34555487 GCA_027563865.1 Erythroxylum pelleterianum | reverse complement strand
ACACAGTAACAATCACAAATTCAACTCATATAACATAATTTCAATCAATTAAGATTGAAACAATTTTAGCAAATCATTAGATGATTCACACACAATGCCATATCAAACAATTTGACATTTCCCAAATGCACATAATGTCACATAGCAATTCGCAAATTCTCTAGGATGCAATAATTATAACAATAATTAAAAAAAGGAAACAACGCTTTACAAGGTTGAGTCTTATTATCATTTTTTGTCTTCAAAAATAATAAAACTACAATAACTTTACGAAAACGAAAAAAACGATGTTTTCGTATGTTTTTAAAATAGGTTTTTTAATAAAAACAGGCTCAACGTCTTCTGTATCTTTTGCGTCTCTGTATCTTCTGTGCTCCGATTTCTTCATCCTGTTTCAAATGCTTCTTTGTTTCTTCATTTGTTGCTATTGCTTTTTAGGTTCTTCCTATTACTTGCTTTCAAAAATTTCTCTCATCTAGAATTTACTGCAAAAAGCTACCACACTTTTCATATGATGTTATATTGGCTTTTCTTCCTTTCCCATCTCAAAGTGGGAAACAAATACAAGTAGAATCCTCGCTAATAAACTACATCTGCATGATTCACCCAGATATTCTTCCTTGCTTTCAAGATAAAATTACCAAGTGACAGGTAGGTAAGCAAATAATTAGACATCTTTAGATGAAAGAGCGATTCTTGGGTATGATTATCCATTAGCAAAGCAACAAGTAGAAAAATCAAGAGTTTGCTATTTGGAATTGGAAGTGAGAAGGTCCTTTTTTTAGTATTTGAGGGATCTTCGACGGACACAGTTTTGTGTTTTGGTATTGTCTACAAGATGTTTGATTATTTGTCCTGTTATTTTTTTGGTTATAGGAAAACTCTTCTTTGTTGGGTTACTATTATATGCAAGTGTCGAAATAAATGTCAAAAACTATGTAGTATTTATACTAGTTTTGATTAAAGCTCCTCCCTTTTTCCCTACCATCTTGACAAAATGTATCGAAAATGCTTTTGAAAGACAAAAGTTTTGAGTTTTCATCTCATCTACAGTTAGTGATACTGTTTTGTACTGCATTGTGTGAATTTGTCATCTCGTCTATCTCTCTTTTTCTAGTTTTAGAGTTGAACGTAGCTTATGTTATGACTCTGCTATGTTTCTATTTCATGTCTTCGTTTATATATGCTTGGATCTGTTATCTTGGACAATATTGTTCCTAGTGGTATAGCAACATGTTGATATAGTGTTTTACTGGATGAGAATGCAGTTTTAATATGTTGACTTAATATTATAATTTAAAATGATATAACTTAATGTGCAAATTTTGTAATTATATAAATTTGCATATATTTCATTTCTAAAAGAATTAATTAATATAAAAATATATTATATTATATTAAAAATTATTAAAATAACAATATAATTAAAAAATAGAAATAGGATGATAAAACTAAACATGTTTTTATTTTTAATTTTTTATTACAACTCTCAACCAAACAGGTTTTTATTTTCAATTTTTATATTTTAAATCTCAACTAAACAGGTTTTTATTTTTTAACAGAAAAAACAGAAACAAAAAATAGAAAACAAAAACTAAAAACCACAACAAAAAAACAGAATTTTTGATGATATATGAGTTGACACAATATTGGTCCATTTTCCAGTTTTAATTAGAATCAAATATCATTTAGACTTAAATAAGATTTAATGTCTGTTATTAGTTCTTACTTTCAATGATTTTATTTTGATGATGGCTTGAATGCTAGCAGTTTCCTTCTGCATGATTTATTTGAGATTGAACTAACTACGATATGCAACATTGCCCAACATCGTGAAAGCACAATCAAAAGTGATAAAAAAAACTATACTCCTAAGCAGTTAAATATAAAAGCAAAATCTGATTTAGAGATAGTTCAAGTCATATAATCTCCTATGAGAAAAGCTGACATTGTTGTTTCTTCTATGGATGAGCTGAATGACAAGCTTAAAAATGAAGATATTGTTATCTAACTATTGGATTGATTTCTCATGCTACTGATTTGTTTAAGACTCTGAATAGTAAATAAATATGTACCACATTTACTTTAATGCTTATATGTCACATTTGAGTACAATAGATACTACAATTTTATACCAAAATACAATTATTCTTCATAAACAATATCATGCCTCTAGATAAAAATATCATTTATTTGATTATATAAATACCATATATGAGTAAAGATACTACTATACTTCCACATAAACAATACGGTCACGCCTTATAAATAATATTTCGTCCCTATACAAAAATATCATCACAATAAACAATTAAGTGTGAACTTTACTTTAATATGTAAATACCACATATGAGTTAAAACAATATTATGATTCTAAAAAAACCCATCACTCTCTACAAATAAAATCATGCCTCTACATAAAAATACCATTACAATAAACAAATAAGTATCACTTTTACTTTAATATGTCAATATTGCATCTGAGTATAAAAATACTATGATACATTATAATTTCATAGAATAATACCATCACTTTTTACAGATAATACCACACCTTTATACAAAACTAGATTAAATTTGAGACATGCTGACATCTTAGGGCATGTCTTTAGTAGAGCTATTTAATTAAATACACTTTAAAACACGGTCATGTTTCTATCCATATTCTTCATATTTATGCAAAAAGCTCAAAATATAAAACTTTTAGGGCTCTTTACAAATAATACTATATTTGAGTGCAAACAAAACCACAATGCTAAATACTATCACTCTTAACAAATAATATAACGTCTTTATACAAAAAAATACTATCATTGTAAACAAAAAAGTACTGCTTTTACTTTAATATATAAATACCATAACTAGGTACAAAGACTACTATGATTCTATATAAACAATACCATCATTATTTACAAACAATATTATGCCTTTATACAAAAAATATTATCACAATAAACAAATAAATATCACATTTACTTTAATATGTAAACACTTTGACTATATCTAATACCGTCACTCTTTATAAATAATAACACGTCTTTATACAAAACTAAATTAAGTATAGAACACACTGGTGTCTTAAAGCGTGTCTTTAATAGAGCGGTTTAATTAGCGAACACACTTTAAGATAAAACCATATTTATGATCATGTTCATCATATTTCTCAAAATAATCAAGACATAAAAGTTTTAAATCTTTTTTAAGATTTACCTGGAATATCTTGAATCATTAGAATCAGAGTTTGAATGAAAAAATTATGCCTAATTTAATAAGCATTGACTAAATTTTATATTAGATTAACTAAACTTAATCAAATTTTGTATGTAATTAATAATATTTTAGTTTAATTTAACAAATACATAAATCATATCAAAATTTTTAATTTTTAAATAAGTATTCTATATCAACTCAAAATATTATTAATTATATACAACACTAAATTAATTTCAACTTGTCTAATATCCCATTTAGACAATATTTTTTAAAATTTAGCATAAATTTCTTATTCAAAATCCAATTAAGATGATTCAAGATGCCAAGCAAACTTTAAAAAATTCTCTAAAATTTTATTATTTTAATATTTTGAAAAAAGTAATGAACGCATTTTGCAACACGTTCGCGTCCTTGAGTGTGTCTTTTGTAAAACTGATTTACTTAACAAACACATTTTAAGTAATGATCTTATTTTTTGCCATACTTTTAAATTTTCTCAATACAATAATTCTAGATCTCTTTTTAAGCTTTCAATAGTCTTTTAAATCATGTTAATTGAAATTCAGATTAGAAAGTTAATCGAGTGTCGAGCCTTACAATTTATATCCCTCAATTACTGCATGTGTAAAGGTAGTGAGTTGTAATATTTGAAGGGTCAATCTCACGAGGGTAAACTAGTCTAATCCTAGGCCATCTAAGACTCGAAAATTAATAAAATGAAATTAAAATTGAAACAAGAATATAAATACTGGAATTTGATTGCAAGAATTCAACTCAAGAAATTAACACAAAATAAGAATTGAAATTCAGCAACACAAAGGGTTACTATGGAAATTAATCAAGAGAAATTACCAAGTTATGAGAGAGGAGATTTTACCTATCATTAATGCTAACCTAGCCAATTATGTGTTATTGGGGTGTTGGTTCTAGACTATCGTGGAGGAAATTACTCTCTCAAGTTATAGTCTCGCACCTTAAATCGTTAACCCTAATTAAATTATGGAATTTGTAACATCTCAATTAACAAATGACCCATAATTAAAATTAGATCGAAAGCTCTTTACTAAACTACCGAGTCTCATACGGGATCTGTTTCCACATAAAAACCAATATAATTAAGTACGTGGTCTATTAGATCGTCTAACTCTCATTAACCCAATCCAATCATTTTTATATGGCTCACCTCTCGGTTTGTTACCAAAATATGTAAAAATCGAAGTTAATCACAACACCCAATCAATAAAACACAAAATCGACTATATTAACATTAAATCAAAGTAAAATCCAAAGGAAGAGTTAGAACACCGTCAACAATCCAAAAACCCATTATTATACAAGTCATTTCAATCTTATACATTAAATGAACAAAAATGAAATGAAAAGAAAATAGAACTTGGATAGGACAATTCAGGAAGACAGTAACATCAGGAGACCACCTAATATGAGAAGCAACAACGTCGGGACCTGCTTCTTCTTCCTCTTCTTCTTCTCTCTCTCTCTTGAACTTTCCAAAAGTGGCAGAATGTAGAAGCTCTCTTAGGGTTATATCATTAAGTCTTATATAGTATTTTCAATTAGGACAACCTTAAGGTCTTTTTCAAGTTCGAAAGATCCGAAAATTCCTCTAAAACTTAAATCGAGACTACTATCCCTGTATCTATCGCGCAGGCCACGATCATGGCCAAGAGTTTTTTTTGCTTCTGTCATGATCGTGGCCCATAACGCCATGCCACGATCATGGCTCACTGCACCAACTTCTGTCACGATCTTGCACATTCCCCACGATCGTGGCTCCTTGCTCTTGCTTTTGTGCTACGATCGTGGCCCTGAGTTGTTTCTTAGGTCTTATCCTAATCTCTTCCAATTGCAAGGAGCTACCTTATAAATATAAGCATCAAGACACCTCATAAATACAAAATTGAACTTCAACATCGTATTCCAACCCATAAAAGTACTTAAAACACAAATATTTACTAAATAACACAATTATATCCTAAACATGCACTAATCAATCAAATTAATAATTAGATACACACTAAACTACCTATCAAAAGTTATGCCCAATTTAAGAAATATTTTCTAAATTTGATATTTTGAAAGATAAATTGGACAATAGATGTACTATACCTAGTTTAATTTTGTATATAATTAATAATATTAATTATATATAAAACTAAATCAATTTAAACTTGTCTATATCAAATTTATACAATATTTCTTAAAGTTGACATAACTTTCTCATCCAAATACTAATTGAGATGATTTAAGATGCTATAGAAAGCTTAGCAAGTTTTCTAAAATTTCTATACTTTGAGATTTTTAAAAAAGAGTAAAGAACATGGTTTGGAAGTTTCTACTTAACAAACATACTTTAAGATATAACCCAGTTTCTGACCACATTTTTTTTCCTGGGGTGTATCTTTTGTAAAACCGATTCACTTAACAAACACACTTTAAGACACGACTGTATTTCTTATCATGTTTTTCATATTTTCTAAAAATACTTAAAACACAAAATTTTTAGAGAAATTTTTAAGATTTTAATAAAATCTTGAATAATCTTAATTTATGCCCAATTTAAGAATTATTTTTTAAATATAGATATTTTTGAAGATAAATTAGATAGTAGATTTATTAGACATAATTTAATTTTTATATAATTAATAATATTTTGATTTAATTTAACAAATTCATCCACTATAATTCAAATTTGTTAATCTTAAATGGATATTTGATATCAAACTAAAGTCTCATTAATTTATACAAAACTAAATTAATTCTAACTTGTCACGAGAAAGATAATACTTCTTAAAATTGGCATTAGCTTCTCATGACCTTGAGAAGCCCAAAGCAGGATCTCGGGTAGACATGACCTTCCCAAGATACACCTGCCTCCAGTTATCTACCAAGTATGCATTTACGAATTGAATTTAACCACCACCGTCCACTCCCGTCATCAGCAATCTCCACCGTCTGTTTCGCTGACTTCATCTCTCGAAAGTCAAAACGCCAACTGAATTAAAAACAATCTGTTAAAACGACACCGATTTTCGGACAGCCGCAAGCCAGAGGATCTAAAAACCTCATTGTCCATTTGAAGAAGGTCACTGCGAAAGAGAAACACAAAGGCAAGCAAAGGAGAAGGAGCGAACCAAAACTTCACCTTTTGTTTTCATACCACATTTATATACACCCGATATTGATTCTATCGAGAGGGAAATTTTCAGTGTCATGATCAGATGCTCTGGAGTGTATTGTAGTGAGAGCTATCATCACCATGATCAACACGACTAACGGCATGATTTCACCGTCGTCTTCTTCGGCGACCGCCCAATCTCCGGGACTGAAGACCTATTTCAAAACCCCAGAAGGAAGGTATAAACTTCAGTACGAGAAGACTCACCCTTCTGGTCTTCTTCACTTCGCTCACGGCAAAACCGTCACTCAGGTGCTTCACTTTCTTTGGTTGTTTAATCACTATACATTATTCGTCAAATTTTTTCTCTTATTTTTGTTGGATCAGTTTGTGATTTTATGGCATTAGGTCAATACCCATTTGTTCAAATCGACTTTTCATCTCAATTCGCCAGAATTATGTTGGAAATTTTCATTTTGTTTTACGAAGTTTTGGGATTTACTATGTCAGTTACACGTTGTTTGTTCATTAATTACTAAGAGCTTTTTGTTAATATCAATTCTTTTCCAATTCATATTTGACTGCATTTTGTCTGTTTAATTTCAGTTTTTTTGCCCCCTTCACCTTCAGCTTCAATATTCTTATATTGTAATTTCACAAAGATTGAGTTTTTAAAGTGAATATAGGTAGAATTTTCAATTGATATGTGAGACTAAAATTTACAGGTTTAGATATATGTTTCTGAGAACAAATGTGTGACGAGTTTTTTAATCTTAGGTAAGTGTAGCCAATCTCAAGGACAGACCATCCCCATCAACTCCGACTGCTCCAGCTTCAAGCTTTAGTGCTAGCAGTGGGGTACGGTCAGCCGCAGCTAGGTTGTTGGGTGCTGGCAATGGAAGCCGTGCACTAAGCTTCGTCGGAGGGAATGGTGGGAGTAAAAGTGTTAGTGGAAGTAGTAGGATTGGATCACTTGGTGCATCAAGTTCTAATAGTTCAATGATAAATACAAATTTTGATGGAAAAGGGACTTACTTGATCTTCAACGTCGGTGATATGATTTTTATAAGTGATTTAAACTCTCAAGATAAGGTATTTTTAGTCTTATTCTTTTAGTAAACAAGGAAAGACATTTATCTGAGATCTTTCTTTTTGCTCTACAGGACCCTATAAAATCCATCCATTTTAGTAACTCAAATCCTGTGTGTCATGCTTTTGATCAAGACTCTAAGGATGGACATGATTTGATTATTGGATTAAACTCTGGTGATGGTATGCTATTGTACCAGAGATTCAATTGCCATATCTTTTCCTTTGGGTTAGTGTAAACTTTCTGAAGTTACTAGTCATGTTTTTGCAATTGTAGTGTACTCAGTGTCACTGAGACAACAATTACAGGATGTTGGAAAGAAGCTTGTAGGGGCCCAGCACTATAACAAAGATGGTTCTGTTAATAACAGGCAAGAGTTACCTCACTCTTGTAGCTCCTTGAATTTTCCTGCAATCTGTTGCTGTTGATATTTTGATGATTTGTCTTCTTGAAAGAGATGATCTGGTCAATTCATGTAAAAGGTGCTTCCGTAACTTCACTGATATAAACTTGTTTAGTGATGATGTTTTGTAAAGAAGGTTGCCAAGTGGTATGTAATTCACGTTGATGTAATCCACATCACTGATATCAATTTAATTCACATTGATGTAAAGAAGGAAGAAAGTGACTGCCAACACATGGGGATAAATTACTTAATCACATTTATCAATTCTGTCATCTTTCATTAATGATCTGTGATTGCCGGAACATTCTCAAGTTGCTAACAACGTATATTTGAGTGGTTATATAATAGAAAGGAAAACACAAGAAACTGCTCATTTCACTATTTATCTTCTGCAGGAGTATTCATTTATCCTTTTAACTTCTAGATGCCAATCTAGCTACTTTAGCATTCTTGTTGTATGTCTCCTAGACTGTAAACTTTTCCACTTATCGGTTTTGTGGTTATCAAACTCTTTTTTCCCAATAGTACCATATCGCCCACATTTTGTATATGCATGTAAAGTATTTACTTTTTGGGCTGGAAATATTCTAGAAAGTCAAGAGCATTATTGTGACCTTTTCCTTTCCTTTTCTGCTTTGCCCAGTTGTGGAACTTTAAGACAAGGATTATCTTTAATATTGTAGTCATTTAAGTATTCTGTAAGAATTCCCGTAAGCTTGGATTTCATGTACAAGAAATTCATGTATCACGATCAGTTATACTAATGCAGTTTTTCTTTTTAACAGTCGTTGCACAAGTGTTGCATGGGTGCCTGGAACTGATGGCTCTTTTGTTGTTGCTCATGCTGATGGGAATTTGTACGTGTATGAAAAGGCAAGCTTGAAGGGAAATTTTGTTTCTGACAACTTTTTTTAAGTTTAGTGTTTCTACTTTTATATTTCTTGATTTGATTAGTTTACATATACTTCCTCTAGAACAAAGATGGAGCAGGTGATTCTTCGTTCCCTGTTATGAAAGATCCAACTCAATTTTCTGTTTCACATGCTCGTTATAACAAGGTACTACAATCAATTCTTGTTGTAGATAAAAATCATGATGTGTTATTATTAAATGTTTCCTAATCTTAGTTCAAGTATGGAATTTTAACAATTTAGTACTTAATAAATCCTTGGAAACAACAACCATGTCATACACGTACATGAAAATAGCCGCTTGTTTAAATCCAATGGTATACTAATGCAAAATATCCAAGGAGAGAGAAATACTTATGTGCAAGCAAAAGCAGTTTGTCCTGATGTGGCAAACTCCAAGGTTATCACGTTTTTCTAAGGTGCTGCAACTTTATAGAATTAGTTTCTTAATCAAACTATTCCACGTGCCTTTGTGGATAGAGTGTTCATTTGTTTGGTTTCCACTCTCTGAAAATGGGCTTTCCTTGTGGCACTGTGACTCCATCAGTTCCCAGCCATCTCTTTCTCTCTCTAGATTTTTGTCTAATTTATTTAGATTTTCTTAGCCCCCCCTTTATAATCTTTGATGTTATACCTTAGTGTTATTGTGCAGGATTATCAAACAGTCAATATTTTAGTGCAAGAGAGCTACTTTGTGAATCAATATATCTGGCTTTATTTACATCAATTACAAGGTTTTGGTTCCGTGCTTGTCTGTATGCTTTATTGGGAGGCCTGAAGTTTTATTATGTGTTTTTTCTTTCCTTGCCGCCACCCCTCTCTTGACATTATGAATAAAAGAGTATCACTAAAAGTGGCTTGTGCTGTATTCCTTCTAGTTTCAGAAGAACATCACAATAAGATTTGCTAACTCTCATTCCTCTTATCATTTGTTGATCGGTACAAACTATATGCAGAGTAACCCAGTCGCCAGATGGCATATTTGCCAGGGTTCAATTAATAGTATTTCATTCTCAACTGATGGGACCTACTTAGCTACTGTTGGTAGAGATGGTAATGCATTCTTCTTGTTCAATTGCAGTAAAATTTTCACATCTTATTTTTCTAATTTATTGAGAATCTTATTAGCCCAAAATTTCACTGAGTGCAGGGTATTTACGAGTTTTTGACTATTCAAAAGAACAACTTGTATGTGGTGGAAAAAGTTATTATGGTGCTCTGCTATGTTGCGCTTGGAGGTGAATGACTGACCTGATTTTCAAGTCATAAGTCGTCACTAGAAAATTTTCTGGTATTATAATAGAAGTTACAGTCCAGGCCTATTGCAGTTTGTCGGCTGATGTATCTTGTTTTAACTTTTTTATTAGTTTTTCTATCTTCTTATAGAGAATTAAATGTGATACATACAAATTCTGTCTGTCAGCATGGATAGAAAGTACATTTTGACTGGAGGTGAAGATGATTTAGTTCAAGTGTGGAGTATGGAAGACCGGAAAGTTGTGGCATGGGGTGAGGGGCATAACTCCTGGGTAAGATTTTCGTCAAGCAATGCAGTAATTGATTGATTGTTGCTCATGGCCATGGCCATCTTACTTAACTGCAAAATGATGGTGTTGGCAGGTCAGTGGAGTGGCTTTTGATTCTTATTGGTCATCACCAAACTCAGATGACACAGGGGAGAATGTCATGTATCGGTTTGGTTCAGTTGGTCAGGTACTTATATGGATGTTAATATTGCTATTGAATTCTTAACTTGCCATTAAAGGTTGAATTTCTCCTTAACCATGTGATTTCACATTCTGGGTAGATTAAAATGATAGGCATATATTAGATGTATGATTTGTGATGACTAGGAGAAATGCTGCTTAATTGGAGAACAATACAGTTCAAAGGGTCTCATCTTTGTTCTGACACTTTTCGGACCTAAAGCTTAAGGAATGAGAATGTGGGCATAATTTCAGTGTGTACTGGGAATTTAACATGGCCATGGAGCCAATATATGGTATCATAATAAAGATATACATACATTTATGAATACTATTGCCTGAAGTGGTAAGAGTTGAAGTGAGGTCAAATAGGCAAATATGATGTGGTAGCCTGTTTGTTCAAAGTAGAAAAATTCTTCAAATCCTGTTTGCTAAAGTCTCAAAAACAAGAAACATTGCAACTTTATGTGTTAATGACAGGATACACAATTGCTTCTGTGGGACCTGGAATTGGATGAGATTGTAGTGCCATTACGCCGCCCTCCTGGTGGATCTCCCACTTTTGGCGCTGGAAGTCAGTCCTCACATTGGGAAAATGTTGTGCCTGTTGGCACTTTGCAACCTGCACCAAGCATGAGAGATGTCCCCAAGCTTTCTCCACTAGTTGCACATCGTGTTCACACAGAACCCCTTTCTGGCTTAGTATTTACCCAGGAATCTATTCTTACCGTATGCAGAGAGGGCCACATAAAAATCTGGACTAGACCTGGAGCACCAGAACAATCATGCAACTCTGAAACCAGCTTAAGTGGCAATTTGAAGGATAAGCCACTGTTGACGAGCAAGATTGGCAATGCCAATTACAAACAATGAGTAGTTAAACAAAAGGACTGTCACAGAAGCAAGGCCAAGCTTGTCTCTTTTCATGGTTTTATATTTCAATTTTCTAGTATGGCCATTCATCTCTTTTCATTTAGTTGTTTTTCCCAGAAGTGGGACCAGGAGATCAATAACTTTTAGCTGGGAGATTAATCAAGTTGTTCCATTGTATATTAAGGTATAAATTGTCATTGATCCACTGGAAGCTTGGAAGGGAGAGAACCACCTTGTAAGTACAAAATGGCTGTCGCTAGGATATATATACATATTTAACTGCTGACAGGAATAATTGCAAGTTGCCTCTTTCAGGTTTATATTCTTGGAGGCTCATTTGAGCGGTAATTTGATTCTGTTGGTAATGTATCCATTACCATATGGTTTCTGTTCGATATCCTTGACTTTTCATGGTGAGAAAGCCATAGCTTCATGTAATAGCTAGATGGGATTCATATTTATATTGGCTGTGCCACGAATTTTGAGCATGCCTTTCTGTGATTCACATTTTATATGGGATTTTGAAGCAAAGTGAATTTACGTGGGAAATATTTGACTCTTTGAGATATGATTCTTCTATTGTAGACAAGTTTCCTACTCGTACTAATGGGCGTATTAGGGTTAAGAAGCTTTTATACATGTTGTAGCCTATTGTTGGAGATTTGAGTACTTCTTGCTTTCATGTACAGTATGTATTTGTTCATCTATTTTATCTGAAATGATGTTCTTGTTAAAGGTTGCCAGGAGCTTTCCATACCATTCAAATTACATTACTACCAGGGAATTTAAGTGAGAAATTTTACTTCTTCCCTTGTATAATAGCAACTGTATGGCGTTGTGCTGCAACTTCCATCCTAACCCATAATGAGTCAGCAAATCACTTGCGGCCATAAAAACGCATTTACATAAAATCTAATCATTCAAGATATTGACGTGCCACAAATTTGTGTTACTGTATCAATATTCTTCACCACAAACTCGCCGAGGAACCTCGCGGGTTATAGTAGACCTGAATCCAGAAAAGATCTATTCCAGCGCCAAAATACAATACAGAAGGCAGCAAAGGATTTACTGGCCAGTGGCCAACTAACCAGAAAACCATCCATTCTATGTTGTATTACTCTACAGATTCAATTATCCCCTGCAATTTCAGTTTCTGGGTGATCAGAGCCGATCACAGGTTGAAGAACAGCTTTCACCAGCGTGCATTGTGTCCATTACCCCCTAATCTTCCGTACGTGGCTTCCTCTTAGACAGGAATGTATATAAAGAATCTAGTTATTTGGTAAGTTATTATAGAATCATAGGCAATGAACAAGCACTTCGTTGTAACTTATCAGCAAAGCTCTCTCTCTACCCTGTTGAAGGACCAAACTCAACTTTTCCATCAAATAATATAACCATAAAACTTATTCTATAAAAAATTGAATTCTGACCAACAAGTAGAAAAGATGAGCATATTTCTTTAATTGGCAAAGGTCGGAACTTTCCTGGCGTGCCTTGTGCAACAATGAACGGTTTCTTTTTATTGTTTGGCTGAATTCTCCATGTTGGGTTTTGGGTCCACTCCTAAGTGGAGCCCAAAGCCTAACATATATAAGGTTTTTTAAAAACCTAAGAGAAGT
>JAOQMR010000005.1:34526594-34542427 GCA_027563865.1 Erythroxylum pelleterianum | reverse complement strand
AGGTTTTCCACGTAAAAATTGCCTGTGTTGTTTATTTTTGCTGCTTAATTTTGTGCGTATTGGTGAGTTGTTGGCTGTTGTTTTTTTGTCGGATTAGTAGTGGTTGTTCACACAGGGAAAGATTAATTGGTTCTGGTTTGTTGCCTCTGCGTGACCGACACCTCCTTTCCCAACACTCCAGACACCCTTTCGAAGAGAGGGGAGCAAATGAAGTAGAAGAAGTGAGACGCTTGCACAGCGCTGGCAAAGTTCTAATCTTTATTTAGTTTCCAAACTTAGGGAAAGAGAGAGAGTTGTCGAAATATACTCATCCTTTGAAGTTTTCTTTTTTTCTAATGAGAAATAATGAATTAAGATTGGAAAGGGAGTACAACTATCTTAAACCAGTGTCAAAATTTGCACGATGGATACCAGCACCGGAGTCATGAAGATTGACAGCCGTCGTCATGCATCTCACAACTAGCCACAACACTGAGTGAACCTGATAATAAGAGAACAGAACAGCAAAGTAAAATGGTTAAATGGTTAAAGAACAGCCCAATTTGAAGGTAACTCCTCACCAGGGCTGTTCCTATCATTTTATAGGTTCCGGGCGCAATAAAAAAAGGGCCCCAATAAATTGACAATATATTTAATTTTACATGTTTGTATAAAATATAAATGACTCAATTTATAAGTTTACATAATCAACTAAATATTAAATGATCATAACACTAACAAATACATTAGCAAATATACAGAGGATCATAATTTATGAAAAACAATTTCTCCGTATATTTCTAGATGCAAAATCATTAATAATATTATTAAGATCAATATTATCCAACATATCCTTCTCAATACATAATATAGCTAAACCATTCAACCTTTCTTGTGACATTGATGACCTCAAGTAGGTTTTCAATAATTTTAACTTTAAAAAACTTCTCTTAGCTGATGCTACAGTCACAGGTATAGTCAATAGAATTCGAATAAGCAATTGAAAAATTTGGATAACAATCTGCAGCTAGAACAAATTCTAATAAATAGCAATCTGTGATAGAGAAAAAAATAAATAGCAAAATTTAATATCTAATATTAAAAATAAAAAACAAAGAGCAAAAATATATTTAAAAATCAGAAACTTTACCTTTAAATTATACTCAAAAAATTCAGAAAACATAATCGTAAAAATTTTTACTACTAATTTTTGAATTGGAGTACTTTAAATACATATATTAATGAAAAAAATATAAGGTAAAAATATACTTAAATATCCTGAACTTTAAGCGCACGATTTCGACTTTAATTTAATTGTAACCGTTCATCACATTTTTTAAGTACTGAAGATGTGAAGTGAGCGAGACAGATTTTACATAATTAATTGTTAATTATTATTATTCAATATAATGTTGACAAATGGCTTAAATAAGAAATAATAGTCAGAAAAGATATGTACCATTTACCTACCCGTCCCTCATTGATCTTTTTTCTTTTGAAATTACATCCTTAAATGACACATGCCTTTTAAAGACCATTAAATAAAACGATCAAGTTTACCAAAAGCTTGCTTTTTAGTCAGTTATGATTTACAACAATAAAGATTATTTAAGTGTTGCGAAATGCCTGGTGTCTTTCATGGAACGGACTCCCAAAAAAAGAGCCATAAGATCGTTTCTCGTCATACACACTCTGATAATGCAATGGGGCTAATTACGTCAAGAAGAATGATGACCATTTGAAAAGGGCCCCCTCATAATCGTGGGCCCTGGGCAGAGGCCAGCAGGCTCTGCTCCTCACTTAAACATGAAGTGTATATTATGTGCTAAAATCATCTGTCTTATACTAAAGCGGTGACTTTGGTACCATCAAATTGGGAAATCAAGTTACAAGCAAGATCGTTGGTATATCTGATGTTAAATTGTTAACTACCATAGCGTGCAAGTTTGTGTTGAGGATGTGAGACATGTTTTAGATTTGCGTCTCAACCTCATCTCAGCTTGGAAGCTTGATGATGCTAGTTTGACAAACCTCTTTAGTACAGGTACATGGAAACTTACTAAAGGCAGTATGATCATAGCTCGAGGAAGAAAGGATTTGTATGTCACACAAGGACAGTTATGCAAAGGGAAAGCAAAAGTTACCTTTGAGTACTCAAGCTTAAAACTATAGCATAAGAGGCTAGGATACACATGAGCGAAAAGGGATTGCAAATTTTGGCTCGAAAGGAACTTCTTCCCAATATTAAAGGTAAAACACTTAGCCATGCATTCATGATTAGGTGGAAAATAACTTAGAGTTTCATTTCAAAAATTAGCTTAGCAATGCTTAAATTGGTGCATGCTGAAAGTTTATTGAATAATTGATAAATCACTTGGAAGTATATTATATTTCATCGCCTTTGTTAAAGACCTTTCAGGAGAAGTTTGGGTATCTTTGTGGAAATCAAAGGACTAGGTGTTTGAGACATTTAAGGAATTCCATACATGAGTAGAATGAGAAACAGCCTGAAAGTTAAAATATATCTGAGCTAATAATGGTGGAGAGTATTGTGATCCTTTTGAAGCATGTTGTGAAACAAATGAGATCAACCTTGAAAAGACACCACAATTGAATGACGTAGTTAAAAGAATGCATTGAACTATTGTAGAAATAGTTTGATGCATGCTTTCCCATGATGACATACTGGGGAGAAGTTGTGAAGATTGTTGTTGATATTATCAAAGTTTCACCATCAGAACCTTTGCATGAAAATATCACAGAGGAAGTTTGGTTAAGCAAGAAGGTCTCATACCACTATTTGAAGGTGTTCGATTGTTGAGCATTCATCCACATTCATAAGGAAGAGCGAACTAAGATAAACTCAAAAACTAAACATTGTTTCTACCTTAACTCACCAAAAGATGAGTTTGACTACCCATTATGGGATCTAATAGATAAAGAATTGTAACAAGTAAGGATGATGTATTCTTTGAGAATCACACTACTGAAGATTTAAGGAGATCAAAAAAGCCAAATCCATTTCCATTCATTCTTATTTAGAACTGTTGTTTTTATAAAGCTGAAGCATAATACGTAAATAAAAGAGAAGGAAAAAGAATATGTTTTTGTTATAGAACATCCTCATTTTGTTGATAGCAATAAAGCTCATTATATAAAGCTAAAATGTAACAAAAAATTCTATTTATTTGCTAACTATCACATGAATATCTCTAAAATGATTCCTAAAATCAAGCACTAAATATCATAATCAAATTTGCCTAAGACCTAGTCAGTTTGACCATTTATTTCGTAATAATCTGCAAGCTTAAGGAATTTTCCAACAAACTCCTCCTTACCTTAGGAGTTGCAGAGCTTTTGCCTCTTCATCCTCTTATTGTTGCTCAATTGCTGCTTTTTCCTCTTCATTTTGTGACTTGCAAATCTTCTCCATATGCCCAATTTGTCCACATTTTCTGGATTTGATATTAGGCCTCTATTAACATTTTCTTTGTGGGTGATTTGTTTTTTTGCAATGTGGGCATGGTGGATATGAATCATCATTGTTTCTGTTGTTGTTGTTGTTAATTTTGTTAAAATTCTTGTTTTTTCCTCCTCTTGAATTTTTTCCCTTTGCTAGAAGAGAACCTTCAATGGTTCCTTCTTCTCTCATCATCCTTCTTTGTTCTTGTGCCTGTAGTGCATTTACTAATTCTGCCAAAGACATGCTTGATAGATCCTTAGCTTCTTCCAATGCAGAAATTTTATATATATATTTTTCAGGTAAGGTTACAAGAACTTTTTGCACTATTCATTCCTGAAAAAACCTTACCTAATAGCCGCACCTTGTTTACTATGTCGAGCAACTCGTCGGAATATTCTGTAATAGTTTCTAACTCTTTCACCTTCAACATTTGAAATTCTCTGATCAAGTTGAGCACTTGCATGCTCTTTATTCTTTCATTACCTTGGCATTCCTTTTTGAGTTAATCCAACATATCCTTTGCCAACTCTAGATTCATAATTCTTGTGAATATGATGTTTGAAACATTAGAAAACAAGCAGGCTTTGGTTTTAGACTTCCTATTTTTTCTTTCTTTGTGCATCTTGATTTGAGTCATTGTAGGATTTGTCGGCAATGTAGGCACTTCATAGTCTTCCTCCACAGCTTCCCAAACATCCATAGCATCAAGATGAGCTTTCATTCGAACAACCCAAAGTTGATAGTTTTCACCATCAAAAATTGGTGGTGCACCTTGAGATAGTTGTGTTTTAGTCTCCATTGCTTGAAGATGGTTGTAATTCTGGTTGTAATTCTTGTAATTCTGGGTTGTAACTCAGGTTTGTGTTTTGGTTTCACTCATCTCACAGGTCCCTTAAGACAAGAAGGCTCTAATACCATGTTGTTTTTATAAAGCTGAAGCATAATAAGAGAATAAAAGAGAAGGAAAAAGATATGTTTTTGCTGTAAAACATCCCCATTTTATTGACTTCAACAAAGCTCATTATATAAGGCTGAAATGTAACAAAAAATCATATTATTTGCTAACTATCACAAGAATATTTCTAAACTGATTCCTAAAATCAAGCACTAAATATCATAATCAAAGTTTTCTAGGACCTATTCAATTTGACCATTTATTTTGTAATAATCTACAAGCCTAAGAAATTTTCCAACAAACTTCTCCTTGCCTTAAGAGTTGTAGAGCTTTAATGACAAAATAATTCATCATCTTGATGTTGCTTAGTTGTTGCATTTGCCTCTTCATTTCGTGACCTGCAAATCTTCTCCATGTGCTCATTTTCCCAAATTTTCTGCATTTGATATCAGGCCTCCACTAACATTTTCTTTGTGGGTCATTTGTTTTTTTGCAATGTAGGCATGGTGGATATGAATCATCATTGTTTCTGTTGTCGTTGTTGTCGATCTTGTTAAAATTCTTGTTTTTGTCTCCTCTTGAATTTTTTCCTTTGCTAGCACAGCTGTTGGACCCTGTTACCGGAACCCAACCTTGTTGTGAAAACATGAACGCGTGCTTGTCACCTATTGCCTTGATACCTCGAAGGGTTATAAATTTTTTTTATCACTCATAACTTCATGAAACCCTTATTAGACATCATCGATTCGTTTTCATTCCCATAACCTCCCAAAAATCCACTCACAAAAAGATCACTGGTACGCCCATGCAAAAATAGTCACTAAGTTGGAATTCAATTTGCCTGCTAGTGAACAGAATTTGAAAATATTAAAATCATAATTTCAATTTGCTTCTTCACATAAATCATAGCTCTATGTCTCTTGTTTAATTTGGCACCAGAATCACCTCAATCGGAGTTCTGTAGCTCAAGATATCATCAAAATACCAAAATGTGCTTATATCTCAAACATGCTCTTCTATCCGACCTCTCACTTGCTTTAATGTAAACTCTCTCAATTCAACTCTAAATGATACAAATTTTTATGGAGAGATACCTACATGTCTCATGAATCCATTGGCTTAAGAATCACCCCATTTGGAGGTCGGATGAGGGAGTTATTCCCTAAACACTGGACCATGTTCATTCCCAAAATCAATTTAAACCTCTCTTGGCGCAAATGCCATAACTTTCTCTACAAATGTCGGATTGCTTTCATTTTTGTACCGTTGGAAAGAAGACATCTAGACCTACAACGTTCATGAAGACCAAAAATTCAAATTCGGACGTTAAGGGGGTCAAACTACACGGACCGTGTAAAATCACACGGGCAGGTCGTTTAGCATTCGGGTGAAAATGGCACCCTACTTCAGAAAAATACACGGCCCGTGTGAATTTTACACGGGCTGTGTGAATTTACACGGTCATCCCGTGTACCATTTGGGTGAAAATGATATTTTTTCACTCGAAAAACACGGCCCGTGTGAATTCACACGGTCTGGCCGTGTAACCCTCGGGTAACAATTCCTGCACGACATCCTTTACTAAAACGGCCATATCTCTCAACTCCGACATAGAAAAATCGCAAACTTTATATCGTTGGAAAGATAAAAGGACAAGATACAACTTCTAAGAAGGAATCTTTGGCCAATTCTATCTCAATTATTCCAGAATTTCCCTTGAATCAACATAGACATTTTTATCCTCATGCAAAACTTAACATTCATCCCAACTTCACTTCTTCTATACAACCTCATTCAAACAATTTAACTTCTAATTGAAATTCATCCACATTCAACCTCAATTCATATGATTCCTCATATTCAACAACTCATCATTCATAGCATTTCTATCCTTCTTGTCCATATTACCTCGCTTACATATATACATCAATTCATATGCAATCACTCATACTTAACATTCATCAAGTTCCTCTCTTGCTTTTCCATAATTCAATTATATTGTTCATGCTCAAAGTTCACCATCTCAAGTTAATGACTTCAGGTATGCCCAATTTCACTCAACATCATCCGTACATAATTTACATTCCAATTTCATAATCATCCATTCTTAAGTCATTCATACTCAACATTCATCATAGTCATGCATACCCAATTTATAATCTAAAGCCATACACAAATTCCATATTTCATTATCATATACAAGCACCTTTTTCATTCACATCATAAAATAAGTGTTTTACAAACTTCATTGGCAACTCATGCCTCAATACAATATCAATATCCATATCCAATATACAATACATGCAAAATCCATTAATTCTCAAAATACACTTGGAACCTTGTTTTACATAAATTATTCCAAACATAACAAAACATGCAAATCAGAAGAAATGTCTTGATTCACTTCCACTTGATCACTTGCTCAATACCTGGAGAAGGGAAAATGAGGGGGTGAGCTCGAAAGCTCCGTGGGTAACATGCTTATAACAAAACAACAAGCAAAAACCTTTCCAAAGTCCTTTATCATGAAAATTTCCTTTTTGAGTCATAAAACACTTGTTTCTTTCAAAATTCTTGTCATATACTTAAAATCACAATTCATGCATTTTTTCAAATGTTCATAAAACCATGAATGCATTAAATTTGTTACCATTTAATCACATAACACATCACACATAACACCTAACACATCATAATGGTTTGGCAAGTCCACAATTCATGACGAACTACACAATTCCATAAAATGGCCTTGTGTAGTCGTAAACGTGAGGAGTCCTAAAAGGAGCTCCGTGCCACTTGCGGGCAGGCGGGAGAAGCCTTTTCATGGGTCAACGTGCACGTAACGGTTCTTGGGTGGACTACACCGAACCCACATAACATGTAATTCATGATTTTTAAAACATTTTTGCCCAAATAGCAAAATCTTGGAAATCTTGTTTTTCATAAATCATGCAAATTTCCGTGAATCCTTTCATGGGCATGAAACATCCCATATGCAAATTCATCATCATTTCTCAATTCAACTATAAACATAAAACCCACCTTAACAAGTTCCCCTCTTGCTCCTCTTAATTCCATCATCACTATTTACAAAATCCCCAAATCAACAATATATTCAAATTGGCAAACCCTAACTAATCAATCATCCAAAATTAACATCATCATGACATAATCCTCACAATTTACTTAAGAATTCACAGGTCATTATGTTTCTCAAGTTATCTAAATCAAACAACTTCCAATTTTCCAAAATCCCTAAATCATAACATAAACCCTAATCTATCAATCCTAGCATAATCACTTCAATCAATCATAGGAAAACTCAATCCCATAACCTTCTTAACCTATCTCAACCAAAAACTCAACAAAAGATTTAAAATCAAACTTTCTCTCTCTTACCTTTTTCTCCTTCATTTTCGTATTTTTCAAGCTCCATGGAAAGCTTTCATGCTCTTCCCTTCCTCTCCTCTTGAATCTATTTGAAAATCCCCTTAGAATCTTGGAGAAAGACAAAACCCTAGCTGAAATCTTCTTCTTCTTCTTCTTTTCCATGGCCGACCATCTCTCTTCATTCCCTCTCTTTCATTTTCTTTCTTTCTTTTCCCCCTCATTTTCGGCTCTCTCCTTGCCTCCCACGACAGCCCCTCTCTCTTTTAATGCCATGTCATTTTAATGGCTAGTTAAAGACTCATTTGCCCCTCCATCAAAGCCTAATAACTTAACCCTTTAAGTGATGTACCTAAAATACCCTTCATTTAGCCTTTAAAATTTGTCATCTTGCTTCCAATTTTTGAGCAGGTATATGACATAATTTGGCAAAACTTTATTCTAGAAAATTGTTCTTCTATGTCTCATCTTTAAAATGACACTAAGAACACTCATATCGGACCAAAGATGAAAGAGTTATAGCCAAAACACTATCAGACCTGCACTTAACCATGACTGAACCTTATGTCAAACTTCACTCCAGAAATTGACAACCTTAGGGATGAAATTAAATTTCAATCCCTTCACATGATTTGTAGCCCCATATCTCAATTTTATTTAGCCTCAAGAATCAACTCAATCGGATCTCTACAGCTCCCGAATTTCTCAAAATATTGAACCATGTTCAGAAAATTATCCAACTTATGACCTTCAACCAATCCTATGACTTTGATTCCATCAATCTCTTTCCATTTCATTTCAATCTCATAATTTCTTCTCTTATTTACACATAACTAATTGCCAATAGTTCTTCGTTTAATAGTCCTAGCTTACACAAAGATTCGGGGTCCAACAAGAGCACCTTGAATGGTTCCTTCTTCTCTCACCATCCTCTTTTGTTCTTGTGTCTGTAGTGCACTTACTAATTCTGCCAAAGACGTGTTTGATAGATCCTTTGCTTCTTCCAATGAAGAAATTTTAGATTCATATTTTTCAGGTAAGGCTATAAGAATTTTTTGCACTATTTGTTCCTCAGAAAAATCCTTACCTAATAACGTCACCTTGTTTACTATATCGAGAAACTTGTCAGAGTATTCTTTAATGGTTTTTGACTCTTTCATCTTCAGAATTTCAAAGTCTCTGATCAAGTTGAGCACTTGCATGCTCATTGTTCTTTCATTTCCTTGGTATTCTTTTTTGAGGTAATCCCAGATATCTTTTTCCGACTCTAGACTCATAATTTTTGTGAATATGATGTTTGAAATAGCAGAAAACAAGCAGGCTTTGGCTTTAGACTTCCTATTTTTCCTTTCTTTGTGCATATTGATTTGAGTCATTATAGGATTTATTGGCAATGTAGGCACTTCATAGTCTTCCTCCGCAACTTCTCAAACATCCATAACATCAAGATGAGTTTTCATTCGAACAACACAAACTTGATAGTTTTCACCATAAAAAATTGGTGGTACACCTTGAGACAGTTGTGTTTCTATCTCCATTGCTTGAAAATGGTTGTAATTCTAGTTATAATTCTTGTTGTAATTCTGGGGTTGTAAATCAGGTATGTGTTTTGGTTTCACTCATCTCACAGGTCCCTCAAGCCAAAAAGGCTCTAATATCATGTTGTTTTTATAAAGCTGAAGCATAATACGTGAATAAAAGAGAAGGAAAAAGCATATGTTTTTTTTTGTAGAATACCCTCATCTTATTGACAACAGCAAAGCTCATTATGTAGAGCTTAAATGTAACAGAAAATCCTATTTATTTGCTAATTATCATAAGAATATCTCTAAACTAATTTCTAAAATCAAGCACTAAATATCATAATCAAATTTGCCTACGGCCTATTCAATTTGACCATTTATATCGTAATAATTTACAAACCTAAGGAATTTTCCAACAAACTTCTCCTGGCCTTAGGAGTTGTAGAGCTTTAATGTCAAAATAATTCATCCTCTTGATGTTGCTCAGTTGCTGCTTTTATCTCTTCATTTTGTGACTTGAAAATCTTCTCCATATGCCCAATTTGTCCACAATTTTTGCATTTGATATTAGGCCTCTACTAACATTTTCTTTGTGGCTGATTTGCTTTTTTGCAATATGCACATAGTGGATATGAATCATCATTGTTTTTGTTGTTGTTGTTGTCGATCTTGTTAAAATTCTTGTTTTTGTCTCCTCTTAAATTTTATTCCTTTGCTAGCAGAGCACCTTCAATAGTTCCTTCTTCTCTCATCATCCTCCTTTATTCTTGTGCCTGTAGTGCATTTACTAATTCTACCAAAGACATGCTTGATAGATCCTTAGCTTCTTCCAATACATAAATTTTAGATTCACATTTTTCAGGTAAGGTTACAAGAACTTTTTGCACTATTCGTTCCTCAGAAACATCCTTACGTAATAACCTCACCTTGTTTACTATTCCAAGCAACTTTTCGGAGTATTCTTTAATGGTTTCTAACCATTTCATCTTCAGAATTTCAAATTCTCTAATCAAGTTGAACAATTGCAGGCTCTTTGTTTTTTCATTGCCCTGGTATTCCTTTTTGAGGTAATCCCAGATATCCTTTGCTGACTCTAGATTCACAATTCTTGTGAATATGATGTTTGAAATAGTAAGAAACAAGCAGGATTTGGCTTTAGACTTCCTATTTTTCCTTTCTTTGTGCATCTTGATTTGAGTCATTGTAGGATTTATTGGCAATGTAGGCACTTCATAGTCTTCCTCCACAGCTTCCCGAACATCCATGGCATCAAGATGAGCTTTTATTTGAACAAACCAAACTTGATAGTTTTCACCATCAAAAATTGGTAGTGCACCTTGAGACAATTGTGTTTCAATCTCCATTACTTAAAGATGGTTATAATTTTGGTTGTAATTTTGGGTCGTAAATCAAGTTTGTGTTTTGGTTTCACTCATCTTGCAGGTCCCTTAAGATAAAAAGGCTCTGATACCATATTGTTTTTATAAAGTTGAAGCATAATACGTGAATAAAAGTGAAGGAAAAAAGAATATATTTTGCTGTAGAACAACCCCCACGTTATTGACAATAAAGCTCATTATATAGAGCTGAAATGTAACAAAAAATCATATTTATTGGCTAACATCAGGAGAATATCTCTAAACTGATTCCTAAAATCAAGCACTAAATATCATAACAAATTTGCCTAAGACCTAGTCAGTTTGACCATTTATTTTGTAATAATCTGCAAGTCTAAGGAAATTTTCAACAAACTCCTCCTTGCCTTAGGAGTTGCAGAGCTTTAATGTCAGAATAATTCTTCCTCTTGATGTTGCTCAGTTGCTGCTTTTGCCTCTCCATTTTGTGACTTTCAAATCTTCACGATATACCCAATTTGTCAACATTTTCTATCTACATTTGATATTAGGCCTCTACAAACATTTTCGTTGTGGGTGATTTGTTTTTTTGCAATGTGGGTATGGTGGATATGAATCCTCATTGCTTCTGATGTTGTTGTTGTTGTCAATCTTGTTAAAATTCTTGTTTTTGCCTCCTCTTGAATTTTTTTTCCTTTCCTAGCAGAGCACCTTCAATGGTTCCTTCTTCTCTCATCATCCTCCTTTGTTCTTGTGCTTGTAGTGCATTTACTAATTCTGCCAAAGACATGCTTGATAGATCCTTAGCTTCTTCCAACGCAGAAATTTTAGATATATATTTTTCAGGTAAGGTTATAAGAACTTTTTGTGTTATTCGTTCCTCAAAAAATCCTTAACTAATAACCTCACCTTGTTTACTATGTCGAGCATCTTTTCAGAGTATGCTTTAATGATTTCTGTCTCTTTCATCTTCAGCATTTCAAATTCTTCGTTCAAGTTCAACTGCATGCTCTTTGTTCTTTCATTGCCTTTGTATTCTTTTTTGCGGTAATCCCAGATATCCTTTGCTGACTCTAGATTCATAATTCTTGTGAATATAATGTTTGAAACAACATAAAACAAGTGGGCTTTGGCTTTAGACATCCTATTTTTCCTTTCTTTGTACATCTTGATTTGAGTCATTATAGGATTTGTTGGCAATGTAAGCACTTCATAGTCTCCCTCCACAACTTTCCAAACATTCATAGCATCAAGATGAGCTTTCATTCGAACAACCTAAACTTGATAGTTTTCACCATCAAAAATTAGTGGGGCACCTTGAGACAGTTGTGTTTTAATCTCTATTGCTTGAAGATGGTTGTAATTCTGGTTGTAACTCTTATTGTAATTCTAGGTTGTAAATTAGGTTTATGTTTTAGTTTCACTCATCTCACAGGTCCCTCAAGCCAAAAAGGCTTTGATACCATGTTATTTTTATAAAGCTAAAGCATAATATGTGAATAAAATGGAAGGAAAAAACATATGTTATTGCTGTAGAACACCCCCATTTTATTGACAGCAACAAGCTCATTATATAGAGCTTAAATGTAACAGGAAAATCCTATTTATTTACTAATTATCACAAGAATATCTCTAAACTGATTCCTAAAATGAAGCACTAAATATCATAATCAAATTTGCCTAAGACCTATTCAGTTTGACCATTTATTTCATAATAATCTGCAAGCCTAAGGAATTTTCCAACAAACTTCTCCTTGCCTTAGGAGTTGTAGAGCTTTAATGTCAAAATAATTCATGCTCTGGATGTTGCTCAATTGCTGCTTTTGCCTTTTCATTTCGTGACTTGCAAATCTTCTCCATATACCTAATTTGTCCACATTTTTTGCATTTGACATTAGGCCTTTACTAACATTTTTTTGTGGGTAATTTTTTTTTGCAATGTGGGCATGGTGGATATGAATCATCATTGTTTCTGTTGTTGTTGTTGTTGTCGATCTTGTTAAAATTCTTTTTTGTCTCCTCTTGAATTTTTTCCCTTTGCTAGCAGAGCACCTTCAATGGTTCCTTCTTCTCTCATCCTCCTCCTTTATTCTTGTGCATGTAGTGCATTTACTAATTCTGCTAAAGACATGCTTGATAGATCCTTGACTTCTTCGAATGCAGAAATTTTAGATTCATATTTTTCAGGTAAGGTTACAAGAACTTTTTGCACTATTCGTTCCTCAGAAAAATCCTTACCTAATAACCTCACCTTGTTTACTATATCGAGTAACTTATCGGAGTATTCTTTAATGGTTTCTGACTCTTTCATCTTCAAAATTTCAAATTCTCTAATCAAGTTGAGCACTTACATTCTCTTTGTTCTTTCATTGCCTTGGTATTCCTTTTTGAGATAATCCCAAATATCCTTTGCCGACTCTGGATTCAAAAGTCCTGTGAATATGATATTTGAAACAGTAGAAAACAAGCAGGTTTTGGCTTTAGACTTCTTATTTTTCCTCTGTTTGTGCATCTTGATTTGAGTCATTGTAGGATTTATTGGCAATGTAAGCACTATATAGTCTTCCTCTACAGCTTCCCAAATATCCATAGTATCAAGATGAGTTTTCGTTTGAACAACCCAAACTTGATAGTTTTCACCATAAAAAATTGTTGGTGCACCTTGAGACAGTTGTGTTTCAATCTCCTTCGCTTGAAGATGGTTGTAATTCTGCTTGTGGTTCTTGTTGTAATTATAGGTTGTAAATTAGGTTTGTGTTTTGGATTCACTCATCTCACAGGTCCCTCAAGACAAAAAGGCTTTGATACCATGTTATTTTTATAAAGCTTAAGCATAATATGTGAATAAAAGAAAAGGAAAAGAATATGTTTTTGCTGTAGAACACTCCCATTTTATTGACAGCAACAAAGCTCATTATATAGAGCTTAAACGTACAAAAATCCTGTTTATTTGCTAATTATCATAAGAATATCTCTAAACTAATTCATAAAATCGGGAACTAAATATCATAATCAAATTGACCTAAGACTTAGTCAGTTTGACCATTATTGCGTAATAATCTGCAAGCCTAAGAAATTTTCCAACAAGAACCATCAACTAAAGTGTGGAATAATTCAGTGGAAGTCAGAATTGAGACCCAAGATGAAGAGTTTAGTAATGTAGACAATTTTGTACCATCAATAAAAGACTTATCTACAGATGAATAACCTTAGCTAATTGAGCAAGCAATTAGTTAGCTAGAACCTCCAGAACATCTTCAACTAAGAAGACCCACTAGGGAAAGATGTCTCTCAACTAGGTACACTCAAGATGAGTTTGTGACACTCAACAACAACAGAAACCTCAAAATTTGAAAGAAGCTCTAGATTATAGTCAGAAAGAAGAATGGCTAAAAGCTACACAAGAGGAGATGTAATCCTTATATGAAAATCATGCATATAATATAGCGAAATTAACCAAGAGAAGACGAGCTCTCAAGAGTAAACAGGTGTACAGGCCTATGACTGAGAAGAATAGCTCAGAACCAAGGTATAAGGCCATAATTATTGTAAAATGAAGCAACCATAGAAAGAGTGTTAGTTTTAAAGAAATATTCTCCTTCGTGGTAAAGATGTCATCATTGTTATCGGTCTAACTATTCTCCTAGACTTAAAAGTTGAAAAAATTAAATATTAAAACAACTTTTCCGTATAGAGTCGTTGAAGAGGAGATGTACATGGAACAACATGAGGGATTTGCAGATATAAGAAAAGAGAATTTGGTATGCAAAATTAAAAAGAGTCTCTATGGTCCAAGAAGTTTTTACGACTATCCCAGGAGCGATACATTGAAAAAGTTATTGAAAGTTTCAATATGCATAAGGCCTCATTAACGTACCACTTACTGCACATTTTAAGTTGAGTAAAAAGCAGAGTTCAACAATTGAAAAAACAGAAGAAATGAAGAACGTGCCTTATTCATCTGCAGTTGGCGACCTTTTATATTATAGGATTTGTAGGAGGTTTGACATTGCCTATATTATTTGTATGATGAGTTGCTTCTTGTCCAATCTAGGAAAAGAACATTTGGTTGTTGTTAGGTCCGGCCCTAGGCAAGGGCAGCCTAGACACCCGCCCAGGGTCCATCCTCATAAACATTAAAATAGGGTCCATTTTTACTCTCATAAAAAATAAAATGAAATAAAATAGGGTTTAATGTTGTTCTTATAAAGAACAACAAAAGGCTCATATTTTGCTTCTTTTTATTCTTTATAAGAGCCAAAAATAGGGTTCTATTTCTTTACTTTTCCCGGGGCCTATAAAATACTAAGAACGGCCCTGATCACTGTAAAATAGATACTTCGGTATCTCTGTTGTGTAATCAAGAGGTGCTTGTGTTTTGGTTTGGGGAAGCCAGTGTTTGACAAACAAACTTAGTTGGAGACACTAATTCTAGAAAATCAACCTCAAGATACTTGAATACCTTTGTAGGGGGTTATTTCCTCGCAGTCTAAGCTTCAAAAGTGTGTTGTACTATTTACTGCTAACAATGAATACATTGCATCAATGAAAGCAACCAGTGCTTCCTATTCCTGACAACATCCAACCCATCTAATTTTTCTCTCTTAGTTGTTGAATGGTTGGATATTGTGGGGAACATGTGGGCACATAGTTAACGACATAAGTGTTTTAAAGCCAGGAAGCATACAAGGAGATGTTGTGGATGAAAAACTTCTTGCTTGAATTGATATTTTTGCATCGGTTCTTTATCCTCTAAGTCATTCACAATCAACAATCATTAGACTAATCTTGGCCTTCAAAGGGAATCTTTAGATTGTTCAATGAGATCTTGTATATTAAACCCAATTCATTTTAATAGTCAAACTAGAATCATTTTTTATAATTCCACATGCTCGCCTCCTTGATTATATAAGAGTGAATCTATTTGACTTAAATAGATTGAGCATTATTAAACATCTGCAAACTTTAACCAATAATACTTTGTCGGTTAACTTAATATCAAACCCTTTCTCTTTGGTAAATATATAAATATTTGGCCAGTTCACGAGGATTTTTTAAAATGTGTTATTTTATAAGTAATTTTTTATCATTCTTTCAACATCTTTGCTCAGTTTATGAAATAATAAGAAGTGATAAGATAAATATTTATTGTTAAAGAAGATGATGATGATGATGATGATGATGATGATGATGATGATGATGATGATGATGATGATGATGATGATGATGAT
>JAOQMR010000005.1:34511549-34526494 GCA_027563865.1 Erythroxylum pelleterianum | reverse complement strand
ATGATGATGATGATGATGATGATGATGATGATGATGATGATGATGATGATCATGATGATGATGATGATGATGATGATGATGATGATGATGATGATGATGATGATGATGATGATAAATATTTGATAAAGGAATTTATAAATTATTAAAATGTTTACAAAAAATTATATTAAAACTTATTTATCAATAAAATTATTTATCTTTATATTTTTAATGATATTTATTTTAACTAAATAATATTTTAAGCTGACATTTTCTAAAATTATTATTTAAGGTGCCTTTTTTATTCAAATTTTTGATTGCAGTGTTTGTGTTTTTTAACCCTCAAAAATTACGGTGTAAGTTCTCAAATGTAATAATTAGAATTTTAAAACCATATAAATTTAGAGCAGGCCCTACTTGACTCCTGGGTAGATCAACCCATGATTCAACCTGTGACCTAACGGTTCAGGAACTGCCCAGCCATGACCAAGCCTTAGTTCGACGGGTCATTATAAGCAGGATTGGCCCAGTCTAATTTATTAATTTTTTAAGAAATATAAAAATGACGTCATTTTAATATGTTGTCACTTTCGGTTAAATTTCAGGCTCACTGAGCCTGAATAGCCTAGGCCTGAGCCCTGTCTGTGATCCGTTCACTTTGGGGCCGATCGTACCGGGCCCGATTGCCATCTGGAAACTTGGAAAAAGCACAATTTAAAGCATCCATGCGTCGCGTCGGTGTATAAAATATCAAGAAAGGACGACGTACAGAAAATGAGCTACCGTGTCTCCAGATCCACGTGAAACCGGGGCCAACTACCATCACTTTCTGATCCAATTTCCCAAATGAGAACTCTATAAATGGTAAGGCGTGAAAAGCGGGCCTCAACCAGCAAACATCTGCCATGACAAGCTACTCACACGTGGATCTTGTTGAATATTGGCAAATCAGTGATTACGTCATAATCAATCTTCACTAAGTACTACTGACACTTCGTGCTTGAGATGGAGTATCTATGTGTTTGACTATAACTCCTCTGTTCCTTTCAGAGTAAATGAAACACCAGAACTCACCAGCTTCGATCTTAATTTCTGGGTGTGTTTCCTTATTTTATTTTCCGATTTTGGGGTGTGATTGTTTCTTTACATTCTGATTAGTTTTTGATTTTAGGGGGTTAAGTTCAATGGGGAACAATGTAGACTGTTTTTTTAGTGTAAATATGAGGTGATGTAGATAGATCTTTGAGGAATAGTGTTTTTCAGTCAGGGGAAGAACGGAAGATGGATACTGGTTGGTTTGAGCCTAAGCCAAGAAAAGTTTTTAAAGAGGGTTTGGTTAAGCTTCAAAAAATTGATGGGTTTCCTGGGGGGTGGGAATCACACCTCTTCCAGGTTTTGCACTCGCTAAAGTTTGTGTTCTTTCATAGTAAGGCTTCATTCTCTCTTGCAAAATTGCCTCTTTTGTTGCTTATTTCGAATGCCCTTAATCAGAAATTCTCAGCTTTTGATTAAACACGATCATTGAGGCTGGTTTGGTGGTTGGTTTTGAGAAATAATGGATTTAAAGGCTCTGAGATTCCATATCCTTAGTGGGTCTGTAGCCAGGCGCTTGCTTTTACGCTCATTTATACTTGCCTCGGCTGTGTCTGTATTTTCCTTGCTGCAATTCCTGTCTGGTTCTGACACAGGATTGATGGGTTCCGTGTATTCTGATGAATGTGATGTGCCACGTATGTATGGGGGTGTAACTTTGTTTGCCAATAGGTTGTTGATGCCAATTTGGTCATCACTTACCTGCACGGAAGATGTCAATTGGACTACTGGTGTTGTGAGAGAGTTAATAGACATGAAAATGTTGGATTATGGTGCAAAAGTTCTCTATGTAGGTGAAGGATCGTCTGGTATGTGTGCATTTCAAGAATTGGGATTTGCCAACGTTTGTGGGGTTCACAGGCACCCCTTTTTTTCCCTCAAGCATAAGAAGTTGGTTTATGAACTGCAATATGCGGACAATTCCTTCGACTTTGTGTTCTCCATGGACTTGGATAAAGTTTCAGTCCCCGCTATTCTGGTGCTCGAGATTGAGCGCATTGTCAAGCCTGGTGGAATTGGGGCAATGCTTGTGAGTGTTGATGGTATGAGTACAAATAGCTTGATTAGATCTGCCACGCCAGTTTCATCATTGTTGAAAGATTCCAGCGTCATACATGTTGGTTATGTTCAGGGTTTTACGCTGGTTGTTTTCAAGAAAAGAATTGACACTACTGGTTATTTCCAGCAATTTCACTTGCCAGCTGAGTGCCAATCTGTGGTTAATAACAGACCTTTAATGGAATATATGGAGCCTTTAACGGTAAGTAAGCAAATTGGATATGAAAAAAGGATTGCTTATTTGCTGGATTTTATTGATATACATTCCAGGAAGCGATTAGTGTATGTTCACATCGGCCTCAGGGAGAATCTGGATTCTACGTTTTTCCCACCTTATCCTGTGAATCAAAACTCTTTTAATACGTATATTGTCGACCATAACACGTCAGTTCTGCTTTCCTATGTCAAGAAGCCTGGCGTTACCTTCATTTACTATCCAGGTCTGGCGGAAAAGGCTATTCGGAATCCTCAATTTGAAGATCTTGATCCGTCAATGGTAGACGAAGGATTTGATTTTCATGCTTGGTTCAAGGAAACAGTTCAGTTCTCTGATTTTGTGGTACTGAAGATGAAAACAGGGAAGGTAGAACTGAAATTTCTCATCGACTTGTTTAAAAGCGGAACCATATGCTTTGTTGACGAGCTGTTCCTTAACTGCTCAGATGGTTTGGATGGTAAAGGCTTGGTTGAGGGGGATTGTATGGACTTCTTCAAGAGCCTTAGAAGCAGTGGTATCTTTGTCCATCAATGGTGGGGAGATTAAACACCCTATGTTCGTTATAATCTTTGAATGACGCTTGTCTTCTCATACATACTACGTTTTTGTTGTTGTTGTTATTGTGAGATGTTCCTGCAGGATGTGAGCTCTTGAAGCATAATCATCCGAAGTTGCCTTGTGGTTGGCCACTATAGCTAAATAAGCAACCATTTGTTATCTATATATGTCAGCCTTGTGGTTGGGAACTTGAACTTCATAAGCAACCATTTGCTTTCGAGGTTGTACAACAAATTTATTGCGTGCATATCTTGTTCTACTTGCATGTTTTGAACTTGATGTAGCAAGTAGTGCTTTTGGGCATATGATACTGTTAGAAACTAGTGAAACGTGTAACATGCTTTGTCTGCCATTTTCACTTCACTTGTCCAGTCCTGAAGGCGATTACAGTTGCTAAATGCTAATGCTTTTCAGTTGCTAATAATCACAAAAGCCGTTTTTTCCTCATAAAGCAAAAGGTAATCTCTCAGGTTAATTTACCCACGTTACCAAAATTTTCATGCGGTTAAAGCATACAATCCTTTTTGGCATGAAAGACATCTCCATTTCCATACAACAGGATAATTCCATACTCGTACCAATTCCTGACCGAGAAAAGAAGCAGGCAAGCTTGGAAAGCCATGCAGGCTCTGCCAAGACGGTAGAAGCTCAAGTGCCAAATCCTACAACCTGCAGGTAAGAACGCTCCTAGGACATAGCCTCAAGCTGCTTTCTCAATCTTCATAACTCGAGATATGTGCAGGTATGGATTTTGCTCAATCAGGATTGCATTAAAATAACATTCTTCTTTTCCTTTTTAAATCAACACAAGGCGATAAAAAGAACTAGTAACAGAGAAAGTGCTGGACAAACCAGACACATACGACCATATATTATATGAGATTCCTGAAAGTTAGCCTTGCGACCATGCGTTCATGTTCGAGATGAACGTATTGGTAATTGGCATACATGTTTTTGCATGCGTTCATGTTCGAGATGAACGTATTGGCATACATGTTTTTGGCACAATGCCAGCAATTTATCTTGCACAATACTGCATGTTGATTACAATTCCTTGTCAGTTATTACGCAAAAGATCTAAAGGTAGAAAAACCAGCGTTGAAAGAAAGAAAGGAACAACAACAAATTACTATACAACAAGGAAAAAGAGGCATTGTCTCCTCCCTCATTCATCAGTCCCATTATTGACTTTTATCTCTAAAAGCCTCTCAACAGGTTGACGGCAAATGGGGCACCGATTCGTTTGAAATCTCAAAACTTTTGCACATCCACTACACATACACTGCATAAATGAGAAGATTAAGTAAGCATATGCTATTTCCAAAACAATGCCCGACTAAACAGTTACTAAATAGAAGGAATCGATAAATTGCATTCAAGCTGCCTGTGATCTGTGAGATCAAACTTCCAGTCTTTTGACATTCTTATGCAACAAAAGTAGAACAAGAAAATGTTAACGAAAAGTATATATTCTGCAACTACCATGATTAGTGCACTAGCTCTACTATTCTATCCTCTTATGTCATTTCAATTTTCAACCATGACTGCTAACATTACACCTGAATGCGAGCTGTTCAATATGGTCCTTCATCTCAATGCAATGATTTCCATTGCAATGGGAAGTCTTTGACTTGCAAGGCATTGCAGTAAATGATAAGTTTCTAAAGTTAAAAGCCACTGATAAAGGATAAACTATGTAATTTTCTCTCATCTACGCATCCCCTCAAAAAAAGAGATTCAATGAGTTGTTGCTTACCATATGTCGGCATGGAAGAACAGCTGTGTTTCTTGGTTCTGAAAGGCAAATGACGCATTCTTTTCCTGGATCATTAGCCTCAACATCACTATCAACTGAATTTCCAATCCCAAATATCTCCTGCAGTTCATACCTCATGCCATTTACCCACAGAATCTGCTTCATTACCTTCACCTGGTACTCACCCTTATCCTTATCAAACAATGCCTGTGTTATCTGAGAGTTCGTGCCCCCAGACATTGGGTTTCCATCTGATCCATTCAGGTTCACAGGACTTGCCTCTGCCTTCACTGCTAGTGGATAGATATCCGTTTCACCCACTTGTAATAATTCGCTCTCCTCAAATAACGTGAAGTCAATACCAGAACCTGAAGGTTGCCGAAACTTCTGGCCCAGACCTTGTTCAAAATTAACTGTCACTGGTGGATGAACGCTTTCCTTCAATGGAGTCAGGATGCAGTCCTCTCCTTCCTTTGCAAAGAAGATAACAGTAATGCTGTTCATAGAGGAGACTAATTCAACCATGTTAGAAGGAGATATTATACAAACAACGACAGCAAACTCAAGAGACAAAAACCAAAAGTTAGACTTTTAGCAAAAGTATATGCAACCTACAACTTAAAAAGCACCTTCAAGAAAAATTCAATTTTTATGCCAAGTATAACAGAACATAGACTATACACCCATAAACAATACATGGTCTCATTTTCCAACAAATATAATCCTAACAGTAATAAAATCAGAGAGGATAAAAGAAAATGGATGAAAAAGAACAAAATATAATCCTGAGAAGGATGTTACAGAAAACTATATGTGTCAAATGATTACTGGCGAATCATTTAACAATTTAAAAAACTGAGGATTAGAACAACCAAGAATTCCAACTGAGGAGACAGCCAACTTGAGGAAGAAAGCAAAACATGCAGAAAATAATTGTTTTTATGTAAGAACTCAATACGCGTACATAAACTCCATTGTGCAGCATCAAATGACTTTTTCTCATATAATGAACGCTGGAAACAGAGTCAAAGAAACAAATTATAGAACACTTCAAGTCTTATGAGTTAACCATTTAATGTCATCAGAAAATGACACCATGCTATCTGAGTATTACCAAGAAGCTGGAATAACAATTCTTAATTATAGAGAAATGGGATCAGTCTTTGATTGTGAACAGTTTCAAAGTTCTTGTGAAGGATCATTTGTCTAACAATTCTCAAAAGCATAAGATCAACGCACAAGCTCATATGAAATAAGTAATTCTGTTGAAAGCAACCTTCACTTCATTGAGAAGAACTCTCTAAGCAATTACAATAGTCCACATCTATTTCCTTTTGAGCTGTCCAAATGGTAAAATTGCAATTTTTTTAGTTGCATTTAATGTAATTCACAATTCACAAATGCAAAACACAAACAGCTTCAACATTGCTACCTTTTCAGACCTAGACATAACTATGGTAACTGAACAACTACAAGAAACTTAGCTTAAGTTATAATCCTCAAGTACAAAGCCAAATAAATCCCAATTACTGTGTCGACACAAAACCATCTGAGAAGGTATAATCGCAGGCTAAACTGCTACAACAGAATTAAGCAGTTAACAAAAGGACTTATTCGTAATGAACCATCATATTCAGGGTGACTCAATTAACTACACATTCAAACCCCAACAACCGTAAAACCTTAAGGCTATGTCCGAAGACGACACCTACATCCTTAAAAAAGCAAATGCAAATACATTAAACACAAAACCTACATAAAAGATTCAATCTTTATTACCTCCCGGCAACAGTAGCATCAAACGTGAAAGTAACAAGAGACTTCCCAGGATTCTCCTCATCAGCTTCAAGCCTCAAAGTCTCCTTCTTTAAATTAACATCATTCCTTATCGTCACCGCCTTCTGGTGCTCCACGTACGGCGGAGGCGGAGCCATCATGGGGCATCTCCCGCCCATCCACTGTGCGGCGTCCACGCGGTGGTGATGATCATACGGCGCCGGCAATGGAACCGGCATCGAGGGTGGCGGGTAGTAACCGGGGTACTGGTAGTACGGCTGAGGATTATGATTGGGGTACTGGGAAGGGTACGGCGTCGCCGCTGCGAAGACGTACCGGTTGGCGGTGATCTCCGGTTGAGGTGTCACCGGGGGAGGCGGCGGCGGGTGATTTCTCCGGCTGCTACCATGATAACGCCGGCTGTTGACACCATTGCTGCTGCTGTTCCCCATGAAAAAAAACTGAGTTTTTTTTTTTTTTGGATCTATGAAGAAGAACACGAACAAAAAAGGACTGGATTATAATAGAGGGAATATATTAAAAGGGTGGTGGGTATCCTAGAGATGGGTAGAGGAGTGGGGAATAATGGTAGGATTGCTTGAAGCTCCACCCACTAGACCACCACCATCCCCGTAATCATGGTGGATTCGAGAGGCGGAGATTTATGGGTGCTTTTATTTTATGTTATTTAATTTTTTTAGTGCATTAAAGTTGGTTGCTTTTTCAGTTTTTCTGTCTTTAGTTAATTACGTTTGCGTGTCTGTCTGGGACTTATCCTCATATAACTTCCTAACTGGACCGTGACCTTTATAAAACCGAAATCTTGTCTTTAGCTGAGAACCAAGTTTTATTAATTAATTTTTAAAAATTATATATTGGTGACAGCATTAGTAACCTTCAGTTTTTGCACGTTTGCTGTTTCACTTTCTTTTTTGTACGAGGTGTTTTAAACGGGTCATAATTACGAGAAAATATTTTTAAGTTATTTACATTCATATTAATCCCCGTTTGAATCGAGTAGGTCCTTTGTGGGAGGTAAAATTTTGGCTTCAAATTTTAAACAACTGTGAGAAGGTTTGAACTCACGACTTCACTTAAGCCAGAAAAATCTCTTACCAATTCACCAGTACCTTGAAATTTGCTGGTTCACAATTGAAGGCCAAAGTTCTTTCAATATAGTTTCATGATCATCGAATTTAAATAGAGATGGCAGCCGCCCCTTAGCTCAAAATTTGGCCACATTTCAATTGCCGACGGTCCAAATGGATATTATTTTAATACAACTTTTAAAGCATTATCATTTGAGTGACTCAATTTTTAAAATTAAGTTTAAATAATTTTATTACAAACTAGTTAAATCTCTAGTTGACCTAATCTTTTGCATTTGGTACGTTATGTTCGGATAACAAAAATCTTAGAACAAATAGGATTAATAACACAACAATAAAGTTAGTAATGAGACAAGCTCAATCTACTTGAAATCGACGGGTTAAATTGAGCTTCAGATAGACCTAGGGCTTGATTTTTTTTAAAAATTGGGTCTTAGGTGGACCTTAGGCTCAAGTTGTTTCGGTCGATCTAATATTTATAAAAAATGATGTTTTTATTTTAATTTAAAAAATAAAAATTTAGTCAGGTTTGATCCAAGTCTAACTCAGTCTGAAATTGACGAACTAAATTAAACTTTGGGCCTAATTTTTTTCAAAAGTCAATTCTTGAACTTAGCACGGGCTTAGACTATCCAGGCATGAGCCAATAATTATTAAAAAAACATTAATTTTATTTTTAATTTAAAAATAAAAAAAAATTGGTTCTGAGTCGGGCTAAATTCAGCCAACTCATTGCCAGCTCTACGAGGGCAATAAATGTGCATGGTGTTCTCAATCGGTTGACCCATTTGCTGAACTTTCACAGTCTGTAAAATAATTGATTCGGGCATAGTAAATAATTACTTTTCAATGCATGTAAGTAACCAAAAAGACTGAGAGGAATGACTGAATATCACTAGAACCCATGATAGAAGGTCCAGCTTCCAAGTCGATCATAAGAGATCGCCAAAGAAATGAAAACAGAAGATCAACCTCTTCTGTTGTCGATTTGCGACAGAAACTGACAAGGATTGTGGCTTGCGACATAGATTGAGAAGGACAGGCACGAAGAAGAAAGGAAGAACTGGTAGAAACGAGGAAAATTAAGATTAAGAATTTGGATGGATGGATGGATTATCTAGGATATATAAGTTACAAGTTATGAGTTATAAATATGAATTATAAGTAATTTTAAGATTTTTTTTTAAATTTTAGTACTAAAATTTTTAATTTAGTAATTAAATTTTCAAAATTTTGTAAATTTAAAAAATCTTTAAATTACTTATAATTTATATTTATAGCTCATTACTCATAATAAATTAAGTTAAAATATTACTTTTACTGATTTGATTATAAATGGACATCCACATAATATTTAGTAGACACGCCGTAATAATAAAAATAACATTTGACCTGAATTATACAAATTTTAAAAGGTTAATTACTAAATTGAAAATCTTTTTTTTAAAAATTGCACTAAATTAAAGAAAACCTTTAAAATGTTAGGCAAATTTGAATTTATTATCACTTTAAAATTTTCATGTCTTGAATTCATATAAAAAGACTAATTATTTAAAATAATAAATTCAATTATAATATAATTCAACTATATAAAGAATTAAATTTTCATTAAATACTAACGAAATTAGGTTGAATTAATTCTAATAAAATTAATTAATATTTAATTTAATTTACTCATATTGAGAATTATTAATAACCTATCTCTACTTAATATTTTTCAACTTACTAATTTGAGTTTGGAAGTACATGAATGCCTCAACCTATTAATCTACTAATCTTTATTTTAACAACTTTGTCAAGACCAACCTAACAAGCTTATGACAAGTTGAATTTATTAACACAACTTAGCCTTGCTCAACTCTACAATTAGAGGAAGACGAGGATACTTTGGAGTGATAGGCTTGTTAGGAGGGATAAAGATGCATGTGATCCTTGTAATCAACATTAGAGATATTCTCGAGTGATATGACTGACTTGGGTACATGTCAATTGCAAATCAAGGAGATAATTTTAGCTTGATTAAAGGGTAGTTTTTATGTTTATCTCATCTTCCTTATTCAATTGTTACCCTTATCTTAGTATAAATATGATGTACAAACACTCCTTGTTGCTTATGTTAAATAGAAAGACAAAGGCTTTGTTTGGTGAAGGGCTGATCAGCTCTTTTTTAGCTGGTCAACCCACTTTAGCTAATTGACTTTGAGAAAAAGCTCATAAGTTTGTTTGGTAAAGAGCTGGTTGGATTGGCTGATTCAACCCAACCAACTAATTTTCAACCAACTCCTCTATAGGAGCGTTTTATCCCCATTAGCTGATTTTTCAGCCAAATCTCCATTTTGTCCTTGTTACTCTCGCACGTCTCACTTCTCATTTCTCGAAGTCTCCAGACTTTCAGAGTCTTCTTCTTCTTTCGTTGCTTTCGTTTTCTCTCACCGCTCACCCATATGCGATCTCATTTTTCTTGCTTCTTTCGTTCACTCCCACGCATCAATGAATGAGAGTAGACCAAATGGAGAGAAGGTTTGAAGTCAATTTCGGTGCCATTGAGGAGTTCAATCCTGAAGTGGAAAAGGAAGAATATGGCAACTGTAGATGAAAGCTCGTCTGCTAAGAGGTGGCTTCCTCTTGAAGCTAACCCCAACGTCATGAATCAGGTCGGTAACTCATCCATGGTTTTCTTCTTATTCTATTTGCTCGCTGAGATTTAGGGTTTTCGACAGATTGAAATTTTAGGGTTTTCCAAATAACGCACCTTTTGTTGATTATTATTGTCCTACTTTACTGAAGTTTCTTCTCTAGATTGTCTTATTTTCTCATTCCATCTGAAATATTATTGCTTACCAGATTTATGGTTTAGCCGAGTATGGTTTCGATTGAGATGGGTGTTTATTATTATTATTTCTTGGTGGGAGAGGTGGGTGTTTAAGTGGGGAAATATATGCAGAGGAAGCTGTCATACTAATTGAATTTACTTTCTCAAATACTTGACACATTGTGTGGAAATAGTGTTTGGTGATTAAATATTGTGAATCTTTTGCAAGTACTTGTGTTCTTTTCTTTCTAATATTCAAATCAACGATTCGAGCATCCTGTAGCTTTCCTGCTTTCTTAATTTGTTCATTTTTATGGATAGTATTTTTCTATAAGTGCAGGCTTCTTTGTTACTATTTGGATAACTGTTGTCATGTTTAAGTCAAACAAATTGCTCTTAAGTTACATATTTTTCTTAACACATATTTATTACTAATTCATAGTTTGTTGAATTCTATTCATTCATCTTTTAGTGGGTCAAGAAAGTGAGTATTGATCTGTCAATTAATGGTTTCTGCAGGGAGAGAGGAAAATTTCTATGTTGGATAGCATATGTCTTGCATTTGTGATTCATATGGTTGGTGTTTATTCGTGGTATCGGAATGATGACCTTTTATACCCATTAATTATGCTTCCTCCCATATCCATTCCACCTTTCTGGCATGCTATTTTTATCATCCTGGTGAATGGTAAGTTTGTACTTACTAGTTGTTGAACCTCTTTTGATATATTGTAGATACATGGCTGTAGAGAGAGAGGATGAGTTCTACAAAAACACATACATCAATATACCTATATCTAAATTTGTGGAGGTTGTTGAAAGGAAAATTCCTCTAGAATCTATCTCACCTTTTGATACATTTTGACATTCAAGTGATTGCCTCTCAAGTCTAGGCTTCTTTTTAAGATTTAAAAAGATAAAGGTCAATATGTATGGGTGTGTATGCAAAGTCCTAATAGACATGTTATGAATCTTAGTTCTTTATGATCATTTATTTCTCTAAATAATTCATCATTACTGTTCAGGTACTTTGGTCCAACAGGCAGCAATGGTATTCAAATGTTTTCTTTTAATGTATTATAAGAACAGTAGAGGAAGAAATTATCGGAAACAGGTGAGATAACTTGTGGGAATCATCCATGGTCTTTTTTTCCCCTAACAGTTATATTAAATTTGTTTTGATAAGATCAATCTTTCATTCACTACTTTTGGCATTTTAACCTTGATGAGCTTCAATCACGCCAAGTCCAGAAATTTTGGAAAATTTGTTTGTGAATGATATACTTTATTTAGCCCTTTGTTTTCTAATTCATTTACTCTTATTTCCCAGGGTCAAATGCTAAAATTGGTTGAGTATCTAATTTCCTCTTACATACGCCAGTCTGGTTCCATTTCTTTCTTAATAAAGAATACAGAAGCCTTTTTTTCGTCTCTAATGACAGGCTTGTACTTGACTTTCAAACTTACACCCGTTGTTAAAAAGGTACTATCCTTATTGCTTTTGTTTGTAGATTTCATTATGTTCTTTTTCTTTTTCTCTATCCTCTTATCTAAGATACAAAATCGCAGGTACAATCATTCTTTACTGTTTTGAAGGCATTATCTCGTAAAAAAGTACATTATGGAGCTTATGCAACATCAGACTAGGTAGTCTTGTTCTTTACTTACAAATGACCTCTACTATAGTGTTTTTAGAATACTGCTGGGGCATGTTCAGGAAAAGTTGGCAGTTGTGTTCTTTGCCTTTTGTTAGTGGAATCCTATATTAAACCAAAAGATGCAATCTTGTTGCTTGTTATGAAAATAAGAGTTCTTTTGGAAGAAGGCAAAACAACTTGGGAGAGTAAAGTTGGGGTCATAACATTGTTTGCATAATCAAACTATTTAATGAGCCATAAGCTCTTGGTATTTTTTCTATCCGTAGATATGGTTTTATTTATTTGTCTGAAAGTGAATCAAGATTGTTTGCTACTGAGCTATAAGCTTTCTCTAACTTGAGAGCTAGACCATTAGGCCAAAAAATACAAAAGGTGATGGTGATTTTTCAGTTTACTTGAGAGATGATTTCTCCACTGAATCCTTAAATCTTGAATTATGGTGAGCATTGACTTCTTTTGCTCTAAATTCATTCAAAAGATGCTTCGTATATTAAATTAAGGCATATTTAATCTCCTCTTTTGTTTGAAGATTATGTACTTATTTTGCTTGTTTGTTAGTTTTTGACTACATTGAGATCATAGGAGAAGGGATACTAATGTGATGATTTATTAGTACTCTATTAAATTATTGATATGCAACTTGTTAATTTTGATGTCCATTGTCCACTGTTGGAGATATATGAGACCTTTGGAAATGTTGGTATGAACTTGTCCAAGGTTTTGAACATGTAATATAGTTGGCATGTTTGCATGGTTTATCATAATCTTACTTCTTTGGTTTATCTTCTTCTTAACGTTATTTTCAAACTTCTAATGCAATGAGGCTTTTCAGGTTCTGAGGAATTATTCAGCTAGGCTAAATGGAGTATAGCCACTGAGGTCTGATATGGATTAGGGGTCAGGATCAGTTTGCACCTGCATATGTCTTCGTTGACTTTATTTTTGAATTATGTTCAGCAAGAATTGTACAAAGTGTATGTAAACGATTTGGTAATGAAATGACTTTATGGTTTCAAGTGTTTTGTATCTGAAATGGACCCAAATTATTGTTGAATACTAATGTTTGTAATAATTGTAACTTGTAAATGGAAATGTTTTAAAATGACAAGGGTCGATTTGATTGGTAATTTCCGCTTTCATGTACCTTGTTTTAAAGAAACAAAGGTTTTGTAATGAATTTTGACTGAATGATCGTTATAGTATGCCACCCTTATGGGGTACATACTCGGATATCACCATAGATGTCGGGTACGTGTCTTGCGAGGGCAGGGTGCTACATAAGATCAAGACTAAGATTGATTGTCGCTTTAGCATAATCCAAAATGTGTCTAACCATTTTAAAATATGACTAATTGGGAGTGTGAATAAATTGAGACACAAAATTGAAACTGTATGCAAGATCATGCCAAATAAGCGTTGGATACTGGAGAGTGCCAACTATCCCATGATATGAAGTAAGGTCAGCAAGTGAAGTATTATTGCCAAGCCCTTTTGTTTTTACTTCAAGTGGCATACTCATAGGCTTACAATCTGTCATGTCTATTATCTCAAGAATAGTGAGACTTAGGCAAGTGCAATTCATCTTAAGTGAATGTTATTTCTATACCAAGAAAGTGATGAACAGGTCCAAGATCTTTCATAGAGAACTCAGTGTGTAGTAGTTGGAAAAAAGAAGTTAAAAGTTGTGAATTTGAACCTATGAGGAGCACATCATCAACATATAAGAGAAGAATTAGAGTACCAATAGAACAATGTAAAACAAATAAGGATGGATCAACTAGACTACAAAAGAAGCCATATTTTAAAAGGAAAGTACTAAATCGACCAAACCAAGCATGGGATGCTTGTTTTAACCTTTAAAGAGCCCGTCAAAGTTAGCACACATGTTTTGGAAACTTTAGATTAATCATGCCTAGAGGTTGCTCCGTTGTAAATGTCCTTTGTAAGTATACCATGTAGGAAAGCATTTTTGACATCTAACTGTCGAATATCCCAATGTCGAGCTAAAGCAAGACTGAGTACAACAAGTATGGTTTTGGGTTTGATGACAGGTGAGAAAGTATCGGTGAATCAATACCATTAATTTGGTGGTACCCTTGGCAACCAAATGCGTTTTTAAGAGATCCAGAGTTCCATCCGGTTTAAGTTTTGGTTTGAGAACCCATTTAGATCCAATGATATACATGGTTGGATCATGCGAAACAAGCTGCCAAGTATTATTATAGTGAAGGGCATTCATTTCCTCTTGCATGACTGATCTCCATCCATCGTGATGTAGAGCAGTCTTAATGGATTATAGTGCTCGAGGAATTTCTTGTTCGACAACCATAAAGTCATACTTTAGATGTGGTTTGCATATGCCAGCTTGAGAGCAGGTGACCATGGGATGGTGTTGAGGGTGGGATTGTTCAGGCTGCTCAAACTTATCACGTGAAGGTTCTAAAGAGATTGATTCTTAAGGGGAACTATCTTGATGAGAGTTAGATGCAGCACAAGAATTATTTTGACTGGAGATGTCATTAGCCATTATATTTAAGTGTTTTTCCGTTAAAATAGAAGTTGAGTCCATTGAGGGAGATGCGACTTCCACATAATCGTCAAGAGAGAAATCTATTTATTGGAATGTAGGTAACGAAAGAGGTGGATCATAAGCATCTATTTCTTGCAAAGATGAAGTATTGTGAGAAAGAGGAAGAACATTCCAGGAATAAAAAATGCTCATCCAATGTTCATTTGAAATGTTAGAAGCATGAGTTTGTTGATTTTTGAAAGGGAACTGTTGGAACCCTTCCCCGGTGAGTCGCAGACCCGACGGCTTCCGTGACATCCAGACATGCGAGTCACAAGGAAAAGATCCCTCACCACAAAGCAAACTCAAACCGAACTAAAATTTTCGTCATCCGAATACGACTTGATAAAACGACCCTAA
>JAOQMR010000005.1:34456314-34468288 GCA_027563865.1 Erythroxylum pelleterianum | reverse complement strand
ACTAAGGTTTTTTAGTCATAAAATCAACAATTTGGTCTTAAGAAAAAATATATTTGATGAAGAGTCTTTTTAATGACCAAATCTCAAATAAAATCAATCTCAATCTCAATATGTTTTATACCAACACGAGAAACTAGATCTACAATACGAAAGGTTGCATCAAATTACCACATTATTACAGAGTAAGTTTGATGTGAGACAAATCTATCTCATTAAAAAGAGAGGTGAGCCAACATATTTTAGCAATGACAAAAGCAATAGTCTTGTTTTCGGCTTCATTGGCAGACATGACAATATTAGATTTTTCCTTGACATCCTAAGAAATAAGACTAAAACCAAGGAAGATACACTTAAAGGGACGCTTGGTTCAAGAGGTCAATGAGAATAAGAATGAGAATGAATATAGTGAAAAATGAGAATGTATATAATTATTATAATTATGATGGTTGGTTAAGATAAAGGAATAATTACCATTATCAGTGATGGTGGTTGGTTTGTTAAATATGTTGAGAAATAAAAATTTGTTAAATTTTTGTTTTATATCAAAATTTAAATATATTTTAATTGATTATATTAAATTTATGCACCCTATTTATAATAACAGAATATTTAAAATTAAGTATATTGCAGTATTTCCTTTCCAATAGCTCTTAAAAAAAATACTCCAATATTTTCTTGCATAAACATATAATTAGTTATATAATATCCTCAAAATATAGTTTAATCATCCACAATATTGTACAATTTATCGACATAACCATAATATTCACCATTCTATTGCTATAGTAAAATCAAGTAACATAGTTTAATACAATTTATATTCCTTCGATAATGCAAATGATGTTATATTTTAAGTCATTAATGAATAATATTTTAATTAATTACATTGTAATTAACTAATTAATTCATTATATTTTAATTAATTACATTAGATTTTAATATTTTAATTAATTACATCTTAATTATATTTTAATTAAGATTTTAATTAATTAATTAATTATATTTATATTTTAATTAATTAATTATATCTTATATTTAAATTATTTATATTTAACTTAAATATATTTTAATTAATTACATTTTAATTATATTTAATTAAAAATTAAAAAATATTAGTATTTGCAGGAATCAAAACCATTCCTCCCACATATGGAGGGTATGAACTATTACCTAAAACTGAGGTATGAAAAAACTATTTAATCAATCATAATAAATAACCAACCATTACCATTCATTCCTTTCCCGTTGATTTATGCCCATACCCCTTAACCAAGCACCCCAACTAGAGATAGAAAGATAATCAGGAGGATAACTAGTCTAGTTAGTGTTTATGATAGGCCTGTATGGTAAGTAGGTGATCATGGGAAGGAGTTGATCTAAGAGATTAAGTGAAAATCTGTTTAACAATGGTCTGATGAATATTGATAAGACAATACAAAATTGGGAGACTTTGTTTATTGCAACTTGGATATGAGGGTGAGTAAAATAAACGTATTAAGGGACCCCTAAAGTGTTGTAATATTCAATGGGATCACTAAGAGGGTGACCATAGTTTTTAGACAAAGGGAGGGTGGGGATAATAAGAATGCTAGTAGGTTTGGAATTGTCAAGGTATGAGCAATGAAGAAGGTCTCTAGTATATTGAGTTAGGTAAGTAGAAAGATGTTGGGTGTAGGCGTAACTTCAATGCCAAGAAAATAATGAACATGATGTAAGATTTTAATGGAGTAAACGATGTTAAGGTCATTGATAAAAGAGGTAATGAGGGTGAATGAAGAACTTGTAATTGAGATATCAACCACATAGACTAAAAGGAAGGTTTTTTTTTGAAAAATTAACTAAAAGGAAAGTTATATAAGATGAGATGGAGTTAATGGAATAAGAGGTATTAAATTTTGAAGATGTTTCATGAAGTTTCTAACTCAAATGATGAAATTAAGTATGAAGACTCTGTTTAATGGATTAAGTATCGTTTTCAAAATCTCTACTAATGCTGGAATTATGGAATTACCTAAGCTTACATGTGTTTTTGATAATATATTGAACTACAATCAAGACAATATTGTCTTTTAGGATCAGTCGTAGGGTGAGCTATGGCGGAAATATACATCAGCTTATCCGTTCTCTCTTTGCTAGAGACTGGTATAGCGCTCTTATTTTATCCCTGTTCTTGTTGTACAAAACCCCACCAAGTCCAACTACCAAAACACTTGCCAGTACTTCAATCACAATCCCCATAAACTTTCTTTGGTCCTCAGAATAAGCTTCCTGGTCTTTTGTAAACTCGTTGACTTCATCTTCAACACCTTTGTTTGATGTCAAAGCTCTGGAGCCAGGCACAAGCTCAACAAGGGGTAAACTAGGAGCCTGGATACCATCTGCACCGTCGAGAAGCACCACGTTGAACTCATTTTCTGAAGATGAAAACAACAATACTGGAGGCATTGATACTGATGCAGCCACTGTGTTATCAACCAGTGCATGTTGTCTCTTTACAGCTGGTTCAGCTGCCAATGCGTGAACAATTGATGGAGAAGGATACTCAGGTGAGAGAAGCTCTTTCTTTTCAGTTTTTGGAGATGGAACGTAGTAATACTCAGCAGAGGCTGTTTCATTATGCTGTTGTTGTGGGTTTGTACTTGTAGCAGAAGAGTCAGATGGGTTCACACCCTTGGTTTGGCTGGTTAACATAATTGAGAGCAACAAGAAGAGAGAAATGTGTTTTAAGTACTAGCTGCAACATGGCTTCTGTTGAGCAACAATCTGATATAAGTCAATAGTTTCGTATAGGGAAAAATGTTGGAATAACATCTTCGTGTAAATCATGTTTTGATATATACATTTTTTCATTTGGTAGATGTGGCTTTCGATAAGAAGAATGAGAATTGCATGAAAAAAATGGTGGATTACAGGCGTTCTGTATCTGGCATTAATCTAGTTTATGATGTGTTTGATAAAGTAGTTTAGATGATAGCAATTGGAACGCGACGTCAGTTCCTGTGCTAAGTTTTAAGAAACATGTTTTGGGTTTCCCTGGTCTTAAAGAAAACATTATGTTGTTGTTTTGAAAGGTAATTAATGAAATCGTGGTGATTGAGAAGTCATGGATTTTTCAGGAGGCAAGTTTGTTGAAAAATCGAGACCATGGAACAATCACAAAATTTTTTCATATTTTAACTTCTTGAAAATCAATATCACTTTAATTCTATAAAATGATTAGCACATAAATCATAATAAAGCATGAATCTAAATTCGTACCTTATTTCAAAGCTTGATCCTTATCTTATCGTACCTACGAACTATTTTCGAAACCGATCTATCTTACTCACTGTAGCAGCATAAGTGTCTAGCATTTAATGCTATCTATAAAATAGGTTGAAAGAACTTTGTAACTCGTATAGAGAGGGTTAAGCAAGATGTACTAACTTCACAAAGTTTAAGCCTATTTACAATATATTTTAGACATTTTAGTAATCTAATTAAAATTAAATTCCAATTTCAATTATTATAAATAATTATAATTAAATTCCAATTATACTCAAATAGGATCCAATATCTCATATTGATCCTTATTTATAAAATATCTCATATTTAATTATAAAGTCTCTCAAATTTTATAATCAAATCCAAATTGATAAAATAGCTTTGCTATCTTCAATATATTCTTTATGTGAGACACATTAGGTTCCCAAACATGTTGACAACGATTATATAATCACCCAAATATTTAGGAATGTCAAAGTGGTTTGACTAACCTTTTCGTGCATGAATTTTTTGTATAATTTAATCATTTTATCATACAACATTCCAATTAGACGGAGCATGAAATTAATGTCCATTCTTTTTGAGTTCAAGCATATTAATTCTCCGTCATTAGCTATTGATTCAATTAATGACATTTGTAGACTACTTACAAAACGTCATTCCACTTTGGCCAAGAATTTCTCAAATCAATACTAATATAGAACAATGAAATATTCTCTCTAATTATTTTAGGGTGATGAATAATATCTTGATCACACAATTACTTCCATATAGTTCATGCTATATCCAATGATTACTGATTAAACTACCTATTTTAAATAGGTCATAAGTAGTATCAAAGTATAGCAATTCCTATAAAAAATAACTTTGATGATCTCAAGTCAAAGAATCACTTATGCAATTATCATAATGAGAATTTTATAGATATACAAGAAATGTTCTCAATAGATTTCTCATATCAGGTAAGTTCAGTGACTTGTTCTCTAATAAACACCTACAAGTTTGTTTAAGTATCTCTATACTTTAGCCTATAAGATCAAATATTTCCTTCATAAGAAAAAAAATAATATGTGCTGACTTTTTTATGTTCTATTAATGTCCAATTGTAATAGAATAATGACTAAGAACAATTTATAGATAATACATAAATGCAATATGAATATCATAATTATAACCTCATTATAATTTTATTTGCAATGTATAATTATCCTGTGAACTTTATCATATACATATAAAAGCGTACAAGATAAAGAATGCTTTTAAATTATTTTATCACTAAACTACAACCAATCGATTAGTTATATGGCATAAACTAACAAAGTTTTCTGAGAGAATAAAGGAAAGGTAGAGTTATCATGTCTTATGCAAATTAAAGTTAAAAATCAAATAGTTGTGATAGGCTTTTAAATGATACGTCTCTCTTAATAGTGATGGATAAAATTTTAATTCTATCCATCACTTAGTACTAAACAACTTAAAAATTAATCAAGAGAGGCATATCATTTTATAATTTTATCCATCATTAACTACTAAACAACTTAACAATTCATCAAGAGAGACATATAATTTAAAAGCCTATCATGACTATTTGATTGAAATCTTAATGTAAAAAATTAATAAAAATATGAGAATACTTATTTAGTTAACTTATTAAAAAAAAGTCAGGGGATAAGGGAAAGCTTACTTTTTTTCCTTCAACTACCATATTATCATTTTGTTGAAACTTTAAATTGGAAACGTCCGCCTTCAGTCTACAGCACAAGTTTGCAAGTTTCTTTTGTATAGTTTTCCATTATCCTTTGTTATCAATCGTTGTTTTTGTATTATCCGTCAAGCAAGCACAAAAATATGTTATCAAGCAATCATTTTGACGTCATTTGTGGTATCAACTAGCCATTTTCATATCATTTGTTGTATTGAGTAACCATTTTTCACATGGAGTATTATAGTTCGAGAAAGGTGCATTGATGCCATTTGTTGTATCAAGAAACCATTTTCACAATATTTTTGGTATCAAGAAACCATTTCTAACCTAGAGTATTATGATTTGAGTAAGGTTTATTGTCAAGTTTTTTTAGAGCTTCATATAAATGTATGAGAGTTTTCAAGTGATAATATTGCTTAAGAAATAAGAAGCAGAGATTTTGAGGTTTTTATTGAAAAATATTTGCAAACGTAAAGCAAAATTTCTTGATTATTAATATTCTAATTTGACTAGTACTTGTTTAGAGTAAAAGTTAACATAGTGAGGAGAGAAAAGGAGTTTGAAAATAAGAAGAAAAGAAGATCTAGTGTCCCTATTTCATTGTTAAACTCCATTTTGATACTTGTCAAATTAGTGTGTAGCTTTTTTTTTGAAAATAGTGTGTATTTTTTTTATATGCATACTTGTAACTATTTAATAATTGTTGATATTATTATTCATATATATTTCATGTAATGTAATGGTATCTTTTAACTAATATTATGGTGTTTATGGTATAATTCATCAATATAGTGGAGGTAAGTAATGGAATGGAGAATAAGAAGAGTTGTTTAGAAGTGACAAGCTTATGTATTAGAGTGGAGGACATTAAACAAAGGAAATACTTGAAGTGATAATGAAGTTTGAAAGTTCAAAGATAATTTTTGATTTATATCAAAAGTATGTAGGGTTCACGAGGTTTCGATTTCTACAAGAGGATGAAAGAAAGATGAAAATAGAGTCTTGAGGAGCATACATTTGTGTCATGGAGGTCATTGCACAAACCATGAGGTTGAATAGTATGAAACCTATATGTAGAGGAAGAATTAGGTACAATGCTTAAGTAGGTCATTAGATGATAGTAAGAGCATAATTAAGTATGAAGATATGCACACCAAAGTAATGCAAGATTTATAACGTGACATTAAGTTATGGACAGTTAAGTTAGGTGTAGCTTAGAAATGAATGGCAATTATTGAATTAGGTTATGCACAAATATATAGTCTATTATTGTAGTTGTGTGTGGGTATGAGAACATAACTTGTTATGTAAGGGATACCTTATTCATATAAGCAGGCCGAGAAAAGTAGGGTTGGAAGAAGGAGATTTGGAAGTCATTTATAAGATGTTTAATATAATAAAAGAGAAATATAATTGATTTTTCTACAAAATTAACTTTGATGAGGAAGGTTGAAGAATGTTGTCTAGATAATGTAAGGAGTCACATTATACGTTGAATTTAGTGACGTGATGACGCTTGGTACCACTTATCATATTAACAAACACCAAATGTCATTTCCCCATTTGAAGGTGTTCTTTTAAACTATGATGGGTTGTCTATATTTCTTGGTTATGTACTCTGAAACAACAAGATTACCAATAGGTTTTATTATTATTTTTTGTATATATAATGGAGGTGTATGAATAGGAAGTCACCTGGTGTTATAATTATAAACGAATGTAAAAGTATGAGTAATACCATTGAGGTGGCATTCCTTATTGTACAACATAGACTATGTTGGTAGCATATACTAAAAAAATTACTTGAGGAATTTGGTATTCATAAGAGATATAAGAAGTTAAAAGATACATTTGTAGATGTTGTATACAGTGATAACAATATTGAAGAATTTATGGCAAAATTGAATGAATTGGTTATGGAGTTCGACTTAGGAAATAATTCATGGGTTAGATCTCTTTTGATAACTATGTGAGGTGGACTTTGGCATATACGTTAGGGGGCACTTTTAAGTAGGAATGTCGATGACACAAAGAAGTGAGGAGATGAGTGCTTTGCATGCTCATAAAATGTTGAGATAATTCAATAAAAAATATGATAAAGTTATCAAGGAAAAGATTTAAAGAGAAATAAATTTTAATTACTTGCATGCATGGAGTAATGTATCATTAGTGATGCAATTTGATATTGTTAAGGAATTTTAGAAGGAATACAGTAATACCATATTTCATATTGCACAAGAAGAACCAATAAGTTTGAAGTATTATAAGATGAGCAAAAGTTGGACTAAACGGAATAAGAAGTTATACATGGTAGAGGAGATGGATGAAGGGTGCAATGTGGTTAGACTATAAGCAGTTGTCTTAAGTGAGTCACCCCACTAGTTAAATGCAACTATTTATTATTTGAATTTAAGAGAATTATGTATCAATACAAATTCAAATTTTTAATTAGGGTGAAGATTGAACAATTTTCATAGAATATGCTTATTAGTAGATAATGCAAGGATGTTGTGCAGGCATATGGAAATATAGGTAGGCAACATTTATTAAGGTAATGATATTAAACGTTAGTAGGACATAGGGTGTTAGTAGGACATAGGGCTATAATCAAATTTCTATAAGGCCCTTGATCATACTATTAAAAGTGAATCAAATTTTGAATACCTATATAATATATTAGTATAAGCAAATAAAAATTTATAGGTGCAAATGCAGTTGAGTCAAGGGATGTTAGCGATCATTTGGGCATACTAAAACTCTTCCAAAAGGCGTTAGGTTGAAGGACCCAGTTGTCTTTAAGCTATATGATAGGCTAAGAAAAAGAAGACAAAAATTTAATGTGGAGGAGGTCCAAAAGAAGAAACTTGAAAAAAAATGAGATTACTTGTTGAAAAATTATATTGGTAGTAATAAATTGACATACTGAATGTGTGTTCTTTTTTCATGATATTACTAAATATTTAATGATATGTATAATTACTTTTTTAATGTTATTATTTGAGTGTGATGACGACTGAGGAACAAATTTTGAGTACTTGTTTCAATGAAAATGAATAGAGGATTGCAGATATGAAATGCCATTTCATTCCACTTAATCAGTAGATAAAATATATTGTAGTATTTGGTAATATATGTAGGCTATCATGAATGTTTGGAATAAACAATATATAAAAGGAGTAATGTAATTTTCTTTTCAAAATGTGAACATGTTGTAAACTCAACTTTAACCACTTATTCTAACTTATTGATGTTCATGAAAAACTCTAGAAATGATTGATATATTTAAGTACCAATGTAGGATGGTGGATTTAATATTGTGGTTGGTTAGACATGAAAAGAAAATTCAAAGGTTTGAATAACAAAATAAGCACTATAAACTAAAGTTATATTCTTCTATTCTTCTATCTGATCCTCAAGGTTTTAATAGAAGAATCAAACATTGTATAGGATATGTCATTCATTATTTGATGATGATGTATATCATACACTTTTTTAATTTAGTTGTATCATAAACTATAGATTTATTGACTATGAAATGTATTCCATCTAATTTCAATTGTTTATATATGGGGTGTTGCTATTTTTTTTAACTAGTCTTAGCATTATATTCAAGGAGTCATCGTATTTTTGTACTAACTTTTATATTGTTTTATAAACTCATATATAAACATTAACTATTTTTTCTTATTCATTTATATAAAACAAATAAATGACTCATTTTTTACATATAATCTTTAAAAATTCACTATTTTTTCTTATTCATTTATATAAAACAAATAAATGACTCATTTTTTACATTCATAATGAATCTTTACTAATTTAGGCAATATGAATTGAGAAATTCTCATATGACATATAATTAAAACAAGTTAAGACTTGGTTTAAGATTTTTTAACTTATTATTTTCCGCTTATTAGATAAATGAATATTTAAGTGTGAAATAGTATTGTTAATTCAAAATATCATGAGTGTAAAATAGTAATGTTAATGCATTTTGAAGAATTTGAGAAATTTGCAACTATGTTCAATCTTTTTATTTTAAATTGAGCAAATTGGAAAATATTAAAATAAATTTAGTATCTATATGAACTTAGTAAATTTTGTATTGAGTGAAATTTATAGACTTTAAAATTTTTGAAAATGTTTAAAAACTCTATCATATTGTTGATAAAATAATATAATTACGAATATATTTAAGGTATAATAAGTTCTTAACCTTTTGTTTCATTTACTCATATGAATCCAAGGCTCACAGATTATGTATGTAAAGTTTAGCATATTTATATATTGTTTTATGAATCGAAAGATATAATTGACATGTTTTATTGTTTTAAATTTAGAATATTATTATTTTATGATTTAAGATAACTATCTAGAAATGTTTAGAGAGAGTTTTGTCAATTTTTTACGAATTTATAGATAGGTATAAACATCACCGTATTTGTGGACTTGTTATTCTCTAACCATGTTGACATAATAAGAGGTTTAATTGCATCAAATTCGTTGTTGAATTAGATAATTTAAGATAAATTAACGTATTTTATGTATATGATAATCATAAGCAAATTTGCACTCATTAAAGGTATTGTATAAGGAATTAAGAAATTATATTAAATTGATGATTAAGTAATGTAATTAGAATTATATATGAGGTTTCGTAAAGGTTGCATTTTCCTCTTATTGCCTATAAAGCTCTATTGGATAGCATTATAGAGGTAAAGAGACAGTTAATAAAGAAAGTTACAAACTGGCAAAGAAAGAGATGAAGAAGATAGTTTCAAAAGCTAAAAGCAGAGCCTATGAGAAATTATATCAACGATTGGAAACCAAAGATGGAGAAAAGGATATAGCCTGTGTTTGGTTCAGCTTTTGGAGACTCCAAAAGTACTTTTTCCCACCGTAAAAGCTATTTTTGGAAAAAAAATAGGTGTTTGGCTGCAAACTTAAAAAGCACTTCTCGAGTAGAAACAGCTTTTGAAAAAGTCAAAATACAGCTTTTTTAAAAACTAAAATTTGAAGCTTTTCAAAAAAGCTCAAATTAGAGCTTTATCGGGAAGCTGTTTTTTAATTAAACTTCCGTCACTTACGTTTACAACCCTTGCATTCGACGAGTGTTCATCTTCTAAATCATTTGTTTATCGACAGTACTAGTAAATTTCGGAGATGGGTCTCCGTTGTTCTCTTGTTTCTGTTGTTTTGTTTGGTTTAGTTAAAGCATGGTCATCTGCTGCTGAAAAATAATGGATTTAAAGGCGCGAGCATCCTACAGCTTCGTGGAAGTGGGTCTCTTGCTGGAACAAGACAACTTGAAAGCTTTGATCTGAGATTGGCATTTCAGGTAGTCTCCTTTGTTCTCCTCCAAGCATTTCTTTAAAGCCTCCACATCGCACGGTAACATCACTTTCTTCGCGCCCTCGGAGCTTTGGCCTTTCTCCTCCATCGATTTACCTCTGTTTGTTTCCCGAGAAAATCTGAAAGCTATCAAGACCAGAAGAAGCCCCTGACTTGTTATTTGTCCTAAATAACACAGACGTGTAGTGCGGATGTATGTCAAGATGAAAACTTTTGTGTAGTTTTGGTCATGGAAGCTGAATTATGTTTTTGGGTTTGTGTTCTTTTGACTTCAAAAAGTGATCTTGGCGATAATCGTCTTGATGGTTTTGGGGAGAAAAGGTAGTGTGAGAAGAAAGTTTCCTTCTGTGAAATAAAATTCATGACTTTGATTCTTCATGCTTAGAAAAAGTGTTTGTGAGTATTTGAAACTTTCTTGTATCGTTGAGTTTTCCAACGAAGGTTCTCTCTGTTCCTCATGAAGTTGAATTTTCAATTTTGTTGGCTTTCTTTCACCTAGTCAAAGGAGGTTCTTGGGATTCTTTTCTCTGAAAATTAGACCAGAAGATCGAAAAAACCATTTGTTAATTATAGAAGGTCTTGTGTGAATCCGTTCTTCAAATGCCTTAAATTTGCTCTCTGTTTATGAAGAATGCTTTCTGAAGATAATGGTTTTTTTTTAATACAACAGAACTGCCATGGAGCATTTTAACTTGGGAATGAAAATGAAAAATTTTAAAAAGATTAAAAAAGTGTTTTCAAAATTTTAAAGTATAATTATAAAAAAATCTGTAAGAAAATTAATTGTTTTATTTTAATTTATAAAAATTAGGTAACCGTAAATATAATATATTGTATTTTGCATATTTTTTAGTATACTTTAAATATTACTTGACATAAATAATTTTATTGTAAAATAAAATATAGTTAAAATTAATAAAAAGTGCCTTTTATTTTTATGTTGCTAAACAATCTACTGTATGAAGCACTTTTAAAAAAGTTGTTTTTTAATTAACAGCCAAACAATCAACTATCTTTTTAAAAAAGCTCTTCTCAGAAAAGCTCTACTGAAAAAAGCTCTTATGAAAAAAGCTCTACTGATAAAAGCTCAACCAAACGGGCACATAGTCAAGTTGGCGAAAGCTAGGTAGTGAAACGCGAGAGACTTATATCAAGTTCATTTTATAAAAGCTAAACCAAGGTGGGTACTCGTGGCTAAAAATGACATCAAAAAAAGATGATAGAGATACTTTTATAGCCTTTTTAATGAAGGTGAAAAGGACAACATCTCTTTAGGTGATCTTAGCACGTCTGAGAGCTATCATAACTTTACTTATTGCCTGCAGATCACAAGGGAAGAAATTAAGAAAGGTTTGAGGGAGATAAAGAGTGGAAGGACAATAAGGTTTGATGAGATACTCATAGAGGTGTGGAATAACCTAGGCGAAGAACAAAGGTTTTAATGTAAGGTTTTAATGTAATTCTTAAGTTTACCAAAATGTTTGATGGAGTGGAGACTTAATATGTTAATTCCTCTATATAAGAACGAGTTTATTGCATTAATAACCCTGTGTTATGCAAAAGTTGCAAAAAAAAGCCTGACATATAAAAATTAGCAAAACAAACCCTGAGTTGAAATTTTATTAACTCACAGCCCCTTAAGCAAATCTGGTC
>JAOQMR010000005.1:34366812-34389036 GCA_027563865.1 Erythroxylum pelleterianum | reverse complement strand
GCCAAAGGAGTCTGAGTTTTTGTGTCACTCGAATATATATTTTGTTTAGTTTATTTGGGCCTGTAAATATTATTTGGATTTGTTTCTGGAAAGTATGAGATGTATTATATGTGTGTTAAACTTAGATTTTAAAAATGCATGTGTGTAATGTTTGAGTTTGTTTGTTCTGTCTTGGGTGACATCCATGTATCCTCCCAGGGGATATTTGGGTGTTACACCGCTGACCTCTCAAGAATGGTTAGCTATGAATCTCAAAAAACACCGATAAGTGTTTGGCTTTGACTGGTCAATTATATTTGGTGCTGCCTATTAGTTCTTATAGTCCTGGACAAATATGACCATTTTTGATGAATAATTCTCTAGGCTGGAGTCGCCTGCTTCTCATGTAATGGAGTATGTTCACCAGATTCATAAGGCTTCGATTTGGCAAGGAAGAGCTAATTTTGGACCCAGACCACGAACCAAACAACTTATAGGCTAGAGTAAACCCCCGAATGGTTGGGTACGGCTGAATACAGATGGAGCATTTCGGCCTCAGCAGGAGGACTTCTTCGAGATAGTACAGGCGCTTGGCTTGAAGGCTTTGTTCAGAATATGGGATGGTGCTCCCCTATGTCTATAGAATTGTGGGGTGTTCTCTTTAGACTCAAGCTTGCTTGGGATCTTGGTTATCGCCGAGTTGAATTAGAAGTGGATTCTGTAGCGGTAACTACTATAATGTCCTCCTCAATTAAAAGGTCAATGTCTCAGTCATGGGTATCAACGAGATGTTTGCTCAAAACTGGGTAGTTGTACCTCGTTATATCTACAAGGAGGGCAACCGGTGTGCCGACTGACTCGCCAATGCTACTGATCAATTTGCGTTAGGAATCACCACTTTTGATACTACACCTATAAGTTGTCTCTTATTCCTCTTAGAGGATATGGCTGAGATTTGTTTCCATAAATTAGTCATGTAATGTATTAAGTGTTTTCTTTCCTTTTTATAAAACAAAAAAAAAGACAAGTTCACTTTTATTATTTAAACGACAATGTTTTAAATTTTTTCCTTTAAACAAACACAATGTAGGGCCGAACCGCCCATTGCTATTCGTTGAGTTCGAGTTTACTTTGGAAATTTTATTAATAAAATAAAATAACAAATTATTTTAAATTCTTGTTCTTATTTTATTTTATTTTTTGCAATTTTAATTCAATTCAAATTGATAATATACTATAATATATTTTCATTATTAATATACTAATAATAATATAAATATTAGTTACAATCTAAATAGTTTATATTATGTGAATTTGAAAGGTTTTCATTTTCAAATTAAATTAACTTATACTAAAATGTATATTTTATTATATAAAATAAATAATAGTTTGATATACTTATGTATGAATACGCAAAACCTAAGGCCCCGTTTGTTTTCACTTTTTTTCTCGTTTCTTGTTGTGGTTTGTATAAAAAATGAAACTTCCGCATAAAACACGTTTGATTCTTTATTGTTTTATTATGCTGTTTAAAAAAACTACAACTCTTTTACAAAAACAGAAAAATCACGTTTCCGTGATATTTCACAACAAAAAATATACGTTTCCTAACTTACAAAAACCTATTGTTTTTACCAAAACTAGTTTTGTCTCTGCGCTGCATCTTCATCCAGGTTTGTGTTTATTTTTGTTGCTTCTTATTGTACTATATCTTTATTATTCTGTTTCATGTATTTGTTATTTGGGTGTGCTTTTATATCTCTTGTTATTCGTTTTATTTGTTTCCATGATTTCTCTAGTCTTGTCACTGCTAGAATGATAAGTTGTCTTGATTAAGATGCAAAGGTGGTTATAGTGGTGGGTGGTTGATGATGGTTTTTTGAAGAAAGACTGATCAGAAAAAAGACATGGCACTGGCAGCCAATGTGTTATCAAGCAGTGCATATTGGCTCTCTACAACTAGTTTAGGTGCCCGTGCGTGAACAGTTGATGGAGAAGGATACTCAGGCGAGAGAAGCACCTTCGATTCAGTTTCTAGAGCTAGAACGTAGTAATACTTAGTAGAGACTGTTTCATTATGCTATTGTTGTGGGGTTCTACCTGTAGCAGAAGGGCCAGATGGGTTCACACCTTTGGTTGGGCTGGTTGACATAACTGAGAGCAACAAGAAGAGAGAAATGTGTTTTAAGTACTAGCTGCAGCATGGCTTCTGTTAAGCAACTTTCTAATATAAGCCAAGAGTTTATTACATAAGTGAACTTCAACTACATCTCTTCATAGCTCTTGTTTTGTTGCCAAAACCTTATATTTACTTGCCTTTCATGCATTAAATGCATCTATTTACACGCCTTTCATTCATTAAATGCATCTATTCATGTTTAATGCATTTCTCTGTTGAAACAATAAATGCATCTCTATTTATGCGCCTTTTTATATATTTTTTGGACTGATTGCTTGTAGCAATTTGCAGTTCACAAAATGAGAACCTCTTCATATGACCAATATCAAATTCATAATCTTGCTGTATTACAAAGGATATTGGTCATTAATCTTTCATCACATTCATCCCAAAACTCCAATTTTTTTTGACAGTTTAAGAAACTAAGGCAGACAATTAGTACATAAGGATGGGGATCCCAAAATTCACGTCAATACATTCCTTAGAAGAAACTCTAAGTACTTTAGATTATGCACATCGTGCCAAGAAAACAAGCTAGAGATTAACCAAAAAATGATGAAATTTGCTATGATTAAGGATCTGTACTCTGAAATTGACTGGCTGAAGCAAGAGGTTTATGCTGCAAGAGAGAAAAATGGAATCTACATACCACGAGATAGATACCTTCAAGAAGAAGCTTAAAAGAAGGCAATGAATGAAAAATAGAGCGCATGGAACTTGACTCAGATTCCAAGGACAAGCAAGTGATGGAGCTTCGTAACAATATGATTCCCAGCTAGATTTTACTGAAGAATTAAGTGAGAAGCTTGAAAAAACCGAGAAAAAGCTTGAGGAGACTGAGAATTCATTGTCTGATCTGGAGGAAAAACATAAACAAGCAAATGCAACAATAAAAGAGAAGGAATTTTTAATATATAATCTGCTCAAATCTGAGAAAGCACTGGTGGAGCGTGCATTTGAGCTCCAGGCTGAGTAGGAAAGTGCTGCATCGGATGTGTCTGGATTATTTGCAAAAATAGATCAGAAGAATAAAATTGAAGATGGGAATAAGGTGCTAATTCAGAAATCCCAGTCTCAGTTAACCCAACCACTTGAAGTGAACTTACTCTGCATGTCTTACTAACCGTATGTTTTTTCATGTGAACTTGCTCTGCATGTTACAGAATGTGAGTTGCATGTCTTCACGTAAAACCGTTGGTTTTTGCGTGAGTTTGATGTGTTTACGTAAAAATTGTTGGTTCTCTCTGCATGTATTCACGTAATTGCTTTTGTTGAAACGTTGGTTTTTGCATGAGTTTGAAGCTCCTCTTGTGAACTTACTTTGCCACATGACTTTATTATCTTCACGTAATAGCTCTTGTTAATGTAAAGAACCGATGTTTTTTTCTAGTGTTAAGTACAGTGCATTGTCACATATTTATTGTAAACTATATTTAGCATTTAATACTTTGTAAATATTATTATGATTGATATCCCTTATATGTTATTACATTTAGTTATGGAAGTCTTGAACAATATGAATGATGACAATGATTGTATGGAAGTAAATGAAAAAGATGGGGTATGGAATGATACTATAGAAATGTATTTAATCTACTTGATGGTTGAAGAAGTGAAGAAAGGAAATCGAACGACTACTACCTTTTCGAAATCTGGTTGGAAGAATATTAAAGCAGGGCTTCAAACAAAGTTCAATAAGGAGTATACTGATATTCAATTGAAGAATAAGTATAATGGACTAAGGGCCAGATTGAAGAATTTCAAGAACTTGCTCAAAGAAACAGGAATTGGTTACAACTCTTTTACTGGTGAAGTTACTGCTACAAATGAATGTTGAGAAAATCTATTTAAGGTAAAATATGTCTTTTGTCTTGTTAATATATCATATTATATACTATTCATTCTCATTTATCTTTTTCATTATTATAGGTGTATAAAATGGCTCACAAATTCAAGAAAAAAGGATGTAAGGAATTTTTAGACTTGTGTCATATTTTTGGAGATATTACTGCAACTGGTGTGCATGCACATCCATAAACTAAATCTCCATCGAATAGTACAGAAGAGGAACATGGAAATGATATTGATGAAGATTACTCGTATAATGGAAAAGAAGATCAAGATAAAAGTTCTCCGTCTATAAGAAAGAAGTCTCCTAAGAACAAGAAGGCAAATAAGACACATTCTAATATTGTAGAAGAAGCCTTACTTATATTTAGTGAACAATCAGAAAAGAAGAATGATTTACTTGAGAAAAATTGAGGGAAACATCATCCACTGCAGAGAATAGATCTCAAGAGTCTAACATAATGATGGAATGTCTGAATTCTTTAGATAAATTGGGTGTTGACGGTGTGCAATATGGAAAAACTGTGAAGGCTTTACATGATTCTCCACATTATAGGGATTTTTTTTCTGAAGATGACACAAACAAGAAAGCTAGATTGGATTATGCCGCTTTAGTTATATCTTTATGTTATTGCATATCGAATGTTTATTGATTTGACACTTTTATATTAAGCACTATTCTATATTTTGAATATTTTTGTGTTTGTGCTTTGTATGAATAGTTGACTTAATTTTAAGTTTATATTTTGTATGAAGATTTTTCTATATTTGATTAAATATACTTGATTGAATATTTTATTAATTATTTAATGTTGACATTGTAGATACATGAATATCTTATCAGATTTCGAACCATATTTTGATGATGAACTGAAGAAGGTAATCATTATTTTCTGTAGTTGCAAGAGAGAATAAATATTTTCATTTACAACAGCAACCATGTAGAACTTCTGCTCTACCAAGTCATGATTGGATATTGGAACTTTTGAATGGAAATCCTACAAGGATTTATGAAAACTTAAGAATGAGAAAGACAATCTTCTTGAGCTTATGTGCTGAGTTAAAGAGTTTAGGAGGCTTAAAGACAACAAATCATTTGATTGTGGAGGAACAAGTAGCAATTTTCTTGATGACTATAGGGCATAGTGAGATAACTAAAGTCAACGCAGAACGCTTTCAACATTCGACTTAGACAATTTCAAAGTATTTTCGAAAAGTTTTATATGCAGTTAATCGTCTTGCAAAAAGAGTCATTACTCCACCGTCTTTTACTAATACACCTCCTGAGATTCAACATAATTCAAAATTCTTTCCATATTTTCAGGTACATTCATATATTTAATTACTATTTTAATTATATCCTTATGATTAAATTTTATTTTAATATATTTTTTAATTTTTAGGATTGTATAGGAGTAATAGATGGTACACATATTGATGCACATGTTCTGACCGATGAACAAATACCATACAGGGGCAAAAGAATTAATCCAACCAAAATATTATGTGTTGTTGCTCATTTGACACGCGTTTTACATATGTAATGACAGGATGGGAAGGTACAGCAAATGACTCTCGAGTTCTTATGGAAACAGTGACAAATCCAGCAAATCAATTTCCTATGCCTCCACAAGGTGTTATATTATTTTAAATAAACATAGTAATTATGATTCATTTTTAATATTTCTTGTTAATATTATGTTCTTTTTATGTTAGGTAAGTACTATTTGGTTGACTCGGGCTACACTAATATGCCTAGATTTCTTTCACCATATTGAGGTGAAAGATATCATTTGCGAGATTATAGAGGCAGAGGAAGACCTCAAGGTCCACAGGAATTGTTTAACCACAGGCATTCTTCATTAAGAAATGTTATTAAAAGATGTTTTGGCGTTTTAAAAGCAAGATTCCCTATACTTAAAAACATGTCGAGTTATAATATGAAGAAACAAAAATGCATCGTTATTACTTGTTGTGTTATACACAATTATATTAGAATGTGTGGACAAAGCGATGAATTATTTGAAAGTAGTGCTGAAAATGAAGATAAAATTAGTGGAAGTGAAAATGAAGATATAAGTTCTCAAGTAGAGTATAATATCACTCCAGCATAACTTCGAAGTATATCTTGGAAGCTAGATGAAATTGCTAGACAAATGTGGAGTGATTATATTATTTCTAATTGATGTATGTTTCTTTTTGTAAATGATAGTACTATTATGTTTTCAAGAATTATAGTATGATGAACATATTTTATTTTTTTGGTAATTATGATGGACATATTTTAATGACGTAATATAATTTTTAATTTATGTAATTTTATTATATACAATTAATGTGTAATTTTTTAATAATATTTGATTTGCATATATTTACTTTTAGCTATAATGATAATTAATTAATTTAAAAATATTATGTATTATATTATAATTATCACACATAATAGTATAATTACAAAAAAATAGAAACGTGATAATAAAACCAAACACGTTTTTGTTTTCAGTTTTTACTAGAAATCTCAACCAAACAGGTTTTTATTTCCAATTTTTATATTATAAATCTCCACCAAACAAGTTTTCGATTTTTTAGGAAAAAACAGAAACAAAAAATAAAAACAAAAACCAAAAACAACAACAAAAAAACATAAATGGAACCAAACGACCCCTTAAGTATTTTGGTTAATAATAACAAATATCGGAACTAAGAAAAATTAAATATTTGCATGCCAAAAATATGTTCAATAAATTTCTGTATCAAAAGTAATGTTTTAAACACTAAACCATTCCATTTTTTTCATCCGTTTTTTGTTGTCGTTTTTGTAAAAAGAAAAACAGGTAATTAAAACTTGTTTAGTTTACTCTGTTGTAATTTTTTGTTTCTAAAAATAAAAAACTACAACAGTTTTACAGAAACAAAAAAACATCGTTTCTCTGAATTTTGACAACAAGTTTTATTCGACAGAAAAATAACATATCCCTATTTTCTATCTCGAATAATAATAAAAATACAAAATTTATAATAATAATTAATAATTAATAATAATAATAAGATAATTAATTTGGTATAATAAATTAATAATATTAAAAATAGTAAGTAGAAAATTTATAACAATAATTAATAAAAATAAAAATAAAAATAATTAATAATATTATTATTAACAATAAATAATAATAACAATAAGAAATTAATAATAAGAATAACTTATTAAAATTAAATAATAATAATAATAAAATAAATAATAATAATAATAATAACTTTGATTAAAAATATTAAAAATAGTAAGTAGAAAATTTATAACAATAATTAATAAAAATAAATAAATAAATAAATAATAAAAATAAAAATATTATTATTAACAATAAATAATAATAATAAATTAATAATAATATGATTAACTTATTAAAAATTAATAATAATAATAAAGTTAATAATAATAATAATAATAATAATAATAATAATAATAAAATCAAACATATTTTTGTTTTCAGTTTTTTATTAAAAATCTCGTCTAAATAGATTTTTGTTTTCAGTTTTTATATTGCAAATCTTAACTAAACATGTTTTCATTTTTTAAAAAAAATAGAAACTAAAAAGAGGAAACAGAAAACAAAAACAACAACAGAAAAACAAATGTGGAACCAAACGGGCCCGTAACTTTATAATACAAGAAATTTAGAATTAAAAAGTTTAATCGATATTAAATTGTCATAAAACTAATTTAAATTTTAAAATTTAAAATATATTTTAAAAGGAGAATTTAACGAAAGATTATTAAATAAAATTAATAAATTAATTTTAATTAAAAATTATTAATAAATTTTTTTAGTTTTTATAAAAAGAATACAAAAAGCATAAAAACATTGTCTTTGTGCAATTTATTACACCTCCTGTTATAATAATTATCTAAATACTAACATAAAGGCAATGGTGGGTACAATATGGTGCGATGTGAAAGTATCAATCAAGTGGCTCCAAGCCGTTGATGAGATTTACAAAATGAAGTCTAACACACGTAAAAACACTGTGAAAACGTAGATGATAAACGTAGACTAGACTCGACTACACCGGATCTGAACCAAAGAGGAGAAGAAGCCAAATCCATCCCTGCTCCCTGAATTTCAGAGATAATATAGAAAGTAGGTAAATGGTAAGTGAGAAGAAGAAGAAACTTATGGGGCTGTTTGTGGCAATGATTTTCGGTGTAGCAGTCTACTTCAAGCTCTGGTCTATTGATTACGCTATCTCCTCTGATGACACCGAGTTGTTGAGGTTTGTTTATGTATATATGTCATTACTTGGTGTTTGTACGTGTTGTTGGTCTATAATTCATATTCCTAGGCGATGTGTTTGACTGGTTTTGTGGGTGCTGTAAAAATGCTAATTTGCAATGGCTTTCAAGACCTTTGATTGATAAAGATCCTAACTTCTTGGTTCTTTGGTTGAGTTTTGATAATTGCGGTAATGGGTCCTTTTGTATTTTCTAAAATGTGAAAGCTTTGGTGATTGGGGCTTTTTTGTTGGCGAGGTTTATGCCCCATTTTTCCTTTCCTTGTGGATTCGACTTGCTAATGTGGAACTTTTAAGTACGAGTAGAACTTGTTAGGTTGTCCCTTATGAAATGTAGTTCGGGTAAATGTAGGAATGATGCTTCTACGTCTCTGATCCTTCGTAATGACTAATGATAGATTTAATTGAGTGAAAAAAAGACAGTCGTGCTGGAGATCCAATTGGATATTAGATCTAATGTTTTCTCATACTGATTCTTTAGTTCATTATAGGTTCTGTTCAACTTTAGAATTACTTTTTCAATCTCTCCTCCTACAGATACGATTTCTTTTATTTACCTGTATTAGCAGTAGTCAACTGTAAATATTCATTTTCCATATCTAGCGTCCTTGATTTAAGGCTTAATCTATCCTATTTTGATTTAAGATCTAATTCAAGCTCCTTCTTATATATAAGAATATCATTTATCAGTAATGAAAGATAAGAGAGAAACAACTCTCCTTTTATATTTTGGAATGGTATCAGAGCAGTTACAATAGTAAGTTTTCCATGGCCGAAGACACTGCTTCGAGCATCAGTAACAATCAATCAAATACTACCCAAATAAACCTTGATGCCTCATCACCATACATCCTTCATGCTTCTAACAACCCATGGACAGCATTAGTAACCTGTCTCCTAAAAGAAAAAAATTATCCCATATGGCGTCGTGCTATGACTAATGCGCTCCAAGCCAAAAACAAATTTGGCTTTGTAGATGGATCTATTACTCGTCCACCATCTGATTCCAAAGAAGAGTTTGCATGGATCAAATGCAATTCAATGGTCCTTTCTTGGATCTTCAATTCTCTTCATCCTATGCTACATGATAGTGTGGTATTTTTTGTGAGAGCACAAGAGTTATGGAGAGATTTAGATGAACGGTTTTCACAAGATAAGCTTCTCGAATTCATCAATTAAAAACTGAGATGATGAATACCTTTCAAAAGGGAATGACTGTCTCAGCATATTACACCAAGTTAAAGGGCATTTGTGATGAACTCCGCACTTATTCACAAATCCCACCATGTACCTGCAGTTCAGCAAAGGCACTTGCTGGAGAAAGAGAAAAAGAAAAAGTGCACCAATTTTTAATGGGTTTGAATGAAAAATACAAAACTCAAATCTTGAATACAGATCCCTTGCCTTCTTTATCTCGTGTTTATGCACAGGTAGCCCAAGAAAAGCGACAACAATTAATAGTGGACTCATGATTGCCTTCTGTTTATGCGGCAACATTCTTGACAAATAGTTTCAGCAAATCCAACAACAATCGCAAATCTACAAGTAACCTTGACCTCTCCAAACTATCTTGTGACCATTGCAAAAAGAAGAGGCACACTAAAGAAACTTGTTTTGAACTACATGGCTATCCGGAATGGTGGGACAAAGGGAAGAAATCATCAAAGCCAAAGACAACTAACAATACGCAACATATGGAGAAAACTGAGGGTAACAGTACTATGCCAATTGTTGATTGACGAATGAACAATATGCCCAATTCATATCTATGCTCGACCTTGACAAAAGTCATGCCTCTACAGCCAACTTTGTGGGTACAACCAACTTTGTTGGTAATGCAATTTTTCTACCCAATAATGAAAGTGAATGGGTCTTGGATTCAGGTGCCTCTGACCATATGACATTTCAAGAAAACTTCATTCCTTCGCACACAACTGTTCCTTATTTCATGCCAATTAAAATCCCAGATGGATCCTTTTTGCCAGCAAAGTCACATGGAGATGTTTTCCCCTTACCTCTCTCATTACTTTGAAAGATGTCCTTCACATACCATCATTTTTCTTGCAATCTTGTTTCTGTCAGTAAACTAACCAAAACGTTAAATTGCTTGCTCATTTTTCTCCTTCCTTTTGTGTTTTACAGGAGCTACCCACGAGGAAGCTGATTGGAATGGTGAATTGCAAGATGTTCTTTATTACTTTCGGGCACGCAAAATTCCTGTAGCAGCAACCAGTATTACTTCTGATTTGCATATTACTCTATGGCATTAATGTCTTGGACACTTATCTTTTGATAGGCTATCTCTTCTCAGGGATTTAGGTCCGTTTTCTTCTAAATCTTTTAATAAATGTTGTGACTTTTGTCATCGAGCTAAACAAGCTCGACTTTCTTTTCCTGTTAGTGCTATCAAAACCTATGAACCTTTTGAGTTAGTTCATTGTGATGTTTGGGGGCCATATCAAACTCCATCTTTATCTGGGGCTCATTATTTTTCAAGTGTTGTAGATGATTACACCAAAACTACTTGGGTTTATTTGATGCAAACTAAATCAGAAGTTTACACTAGGCTGGTTTCCTTCATGGCCATGACAGTTCGACAATTTGGAAAACCAGTTAAGATCATTCGTAGTGATAATGGTATTGAATTTACTAATCATAGACTTCACTTATATTGTCAACAACATGGGATCTTAACTCAATTTTCTTGTGTCTCTACACCCCAACAAAATGGAGTTGTAGAACGTAAGCATAGACATATTCTCGATGTTGCAAGAGCCTTACGATTCCAAGCAAATTTACCCATTAATTTTTGGGGGGGATGCATTCTAGCAGTTGTGTATCTAATTAATTATACTCCTAGCCCCCCATTTGTCTGGCCAAAGTCCATATGAGCTTCTATTTTCCCGCAAACCCAATTAATCACATCTTCGAGTGTTTGGATGTCTTTGTTATGCATCTGTTTTGCCTTAGTCAAAGACAAATTTTCTGAACGTGCCACATCATGTCTCTTTATTGGATACCCCCATGGTCACAAAGGATACAAAGTCTATGACTTACATACACATAAAAGTTCTATCTCCAGAGATGTGTTTTACAAACACATCTTTCCTTACCACCGCATTCATCCTCCTCTTAATCCACCAATGTACCCATACCTTAACCTGTTCCTGACCATGACTCCATCGAACCTATTCCCCATACTACCTCTGAACAAATAGACCCACCTTCTCCAAACACAAGTCATACAACTCCTACTGACCTTGATATACTTGCCTTACCTATAGACACATCTGTCACTTCCACTACCATTCAACCTCTTATACCACCAATCACACGCCCTCAGGCACTACAAAATTGCCATCTCGCTTTCATGACTTTCACGTTGAGTTGCCAAAGCCATATGCATCTCGGTTCACCTCTTCTAATCATGCATCCTCAGGTATGTCTTATCCACTATCCCACTTTCTCTCATATTCTAATTTCACTTCTTCCCATGCTAGCTTTCTGGTGGCCATCACTCAACATGATGAGCCAAAATCCTATACACAGGCCATTAAAGATGTTCATTGGTGAGAAGGAAAGCAAAAAGAATTAGAGGCACTTGAACAAAATCATACATGGACTTTGGAGCCTTTGCCGCCTAACAAGAAACCCATTGGTTCCAATTGGGTTTACAAGATAAAATACCATTATGATGGAACAATTGAGCGATACAAAGCTCGTTTGGTGGCCAAGGGTTACACACAAGTTGAAGGACTCGACTATACTGAAACTTATGCTCCAGTAGCAAAACTTACCACAGTCCAAACTTTATTGGTAGTAGCAGCAGCCAAATCATGGGAATGACACCAACTTGATATTCATAATGCTTTCTTACATGGGCACTTTTATGAGGAGGTGTACATGACACCACCACTTGGATATTTGTCTTCCACGAACAATCGTGTCTGTCGCCTTCGCAAATCCCTTTATGGTTTGAAGCAAGCATCACGCCAATGGTTTACTAAATTTTCTAATGCTATCCTTCAATTTGGGTTTACTCAATCAAAGGCGTATACCCCTCTCTTTATCCATTGTCAAGGTAATTCCTTCACTACGTTGCTTGTATATGTGGATGATGTTATTATTGCTAGCAACAATAGTGCCCATACTTAAGGATTATCTGGATGCTTGGTTTCACGTTAAAGATCTTGGTCCTCTAAAATACTTCCTTGGGCTAGAGGTGGCTCAATCTCCTAATGGCATAGTCCTATCCCAATGCAAATATGCATTAGATATTTTGCAAGAGGCAGGTCTCCTTGGTAGCAAACCTTTAAATTTTCCTATGGAACAAAATCCCAAACTGGCCTTGGATGATAGTGTTATACTTGATAATCCAGGTGCCTAACGACGTCTTGTTGGACGACTCATTTACTTGACAATCACTTGTCCAGATGTTTATTACTCAATTCATATTCTCCCTCAATTCATGCAACAACCTTGTCATGGCCATTGGGCAGCAGCTATTCGTGTCCTACGATACCTTAAATCTGCCCCTGGACAAGGGATTTTTCTACCATAAGAACCTGAACTTCAACTTCATGCTTTCTGTGATTCCGATTGGACTGGTTGTCCAGTTACTCGACGTTCACTTATTGGTTACTTTATTCTTTTGGGTTGTACTCCGATTTCTTGGAAAACCAAGAAACAAACTACCGTTTCCCGCTCCTCTGCTGAAGCTTAATATCGTTCTATGGCAGCTACTGCTTGTGAACTTATTTGGCTTCGCATTTTACTAAATGATTTGTTGGTTCTTATTTCTTCATCTGCTCAATTATATTGTCACAATAGTGCTGCCCTTCATATTGCTGCAAATCCCATGCATCATGAACGCACAAAACATATCGAGATTGACTGTTATTTTATTCGGGATTGTATCAAATCAGGGTCCATTGCTACCACACACATTCCCTCTAAACTCCAGCTTTGGTAAAGAGCTTGCTGACCTCTTCACCAAAGCTCTCGGTTCTCATCAATTTTCTTCTCTTGTCGGCAAGTTGGGCATTCACATCCTCCGTGCTCCAACTTGAGGGGAGGTATTAGCAGAAGTCAACTGTAAATATTCATTTTCCATATATAGCGTCCTTGATTTAAGGCTTAATCTGTATTGATTTGTATCCTATTTTAGTTTCCTTGATTTAAGAGCTACTTCAAGCTCCTTCTTGTATATGAGAATATCATTTATCAGTAATGAAAGATAAGAGAGAAACAGCTCTCCTTTTATATTTTGGCAACCTACCATGCTAAGATATGGAAACGGACATAATTTTTCTGTTCCTGGAAACTCCATTTGTTGAGCAAACTATATGCTGTACAATCTTAGTTATTAAGCTGCAACAGCTTCACCGATATGTTACTTATTTGAATTCTATTATGCAGAAGACAGTTTGACCTGGCCAACAGGGAAGCAATGGATGAGTCTGCCGAGTGGAGGATGAAGTATGATGAAGAGACAGAGAGAGTTGCCAAGTGTGAAAAGGAACTCATAGAGGTATTTACATTGTTAACATAAATTTGTTGCCAAGTGTGAAAAGGAACTCATATATGTATTTACATTGTTAACATAATTTTGTTATCTGAATTACTTAGCTGACTCCTAATAGCTTCTTGTTTTTTTATGGGAGCTTTTACCTGATCAATTTTGAAATTGGTTAACTTATTGGCCTGGATATAGAAAATGACACTTTTATACAAGGATCATTACAGAGAACCCACTTTTTTCTCTCCATTTCGTTGCTTTACAAGCACATCTAGGTAAACTAAGTTGTATCCAGATGTTCCTTATTGTTTGTTTGTTGCATTCTCTTTGGCTCAGCGGTTTGCATCTCGTGTTCTCGACTATTATGTAGTGTATATTTATGCTTGGCTCCCCATTAAATACTGTATCATGAGATTTTGCAAAATTATGGTACGTGTTTTTGAGTTGCGAGTTAAATGCTGTAGAGGGGAGTGTGAACCGTGGTGTTGTCTTTCAATCATTCGTGGGTTTTAAAGATGAGATGATAATAAATTGTTTACCTATATTAGGTGCTTGTTAATTCTGTAATATTATGCTTTGATAAAACATATCACATGAACTTGACCTTGGTTTCCGTGGGATGGTTGAGTGTTAATTCAGCATGCCATCATCCCTGTTGTTGATTTTTGATTAATTGGAAGCATTTAAAAACTAAGGAGTCGTTGCATTTTATCTCTTAAAATTCCCTCTATGATGATATGGGAAGTTGCTTGTGACAGTTTAAGCAAAAGGTGGAGGATGCTGCTAGTGTTAACCAACAGTTGGTCATGCTACAAAAGGTGGGCTTCTGACATTGAACGCCACAATAACTTTTTGAAGTTACTCCAATACCTCTCTACATGCTTTGTGATACTCCAGTAGGTACAAGTATGGAGTTCGTTTCCTGCCTTTTATGTTTTATGACAAAGTTTCCTTAAAGAAGATTTCTGCTTAGTGAAGTTTCAAATGAATGTTTGTTAACTTCTTTATCTACATGTTTGAAATGCAAGTGTTGGTTACTTGAGCAGGATCTCTAAGCTTACCGCTAGGCTATGGCTTCCGTGTGTACTTTGACTCCTATGACCTTTGAATTCTACTTATCCTCCTCTTTACGAAACAGACATTGTTTCCACTTGAAATTTTGTGAATCAGCTTAACTTTTTTCAACTTTACAGGAAAACATGTCCTTGGTGGAACGCATGGAAGCTTTGAAGAAAGAGCTACAGTCTGCAAAGCTGAAGTGTAGCTCGTGATAGAGCAATTGATTGAACAGAATTGTATCGAGATATGTAAGAACACGCCAATACTTAGGCTTTTACTACAGAAAAAAACTGACCCGGGAAAGCTTTAAAAACAGGGGGATTGCAGTTTGTGTGCTGTGAAGGGAGGAGATTTACTGAAGTAGATATTGTTTTCTCACAACTTTGTACGCCATATATACCGGTTTGTTAGTTCTAAATTGAAGATGTTAGGAACGGGATGTTGCATTACTAGTCAATGTTTCCCTTTTCTTCCTTCTTTTGTAGGCTTAACACTGGGAAGAGGAATGATTTTTCTCGCCTCATGCTCAACAATGTACAAGAAAGTTCGATCCAGGAACTCATCTTCTATTTTGTTTAATTCAGGATAGAGGTTATCTTGAATTTTACTTGTCAGAAATGCTTCAAATTTGAAGCTTTCTGTTATATTTTCTCCAATTTTGCTTGTTACAAGTGCTTCAGATTGCACCTCTCAGCTCATGACTGGTTATGAAGGCCAATGATGAATTTAATAGTACTTCTACTACTGCCATGGAGTTGGAGACAAGAGAGGCCTAGGGAAAAAAAAAAACAATGGAGCATAAATAAAATAACAAAAAAAGTTCGAAGCAATTAATCCTTGTATCAAATATTGAAATAATTTAAGTTACAAAAATTCAACCAGCCTACAATCAGGAAACTGTACAGAGTAACGATAAAATTTGAAGTAGACGTCATTCTCCGACGAATGTACCTGTTGAACAGTTTGTTCATACTTCGCTCGCACACTGATACAGCCTCCTGCTGATCGACCATTTTCGACATTATCAAGTTCTATTGATCTCCTCCCCGATCTCTAACTTCTTAGTCTCTCATACGGGCTCAAGAGTTGCATAAGAGCTCATGTATGAGGGGTCCTTAGGGGACATCATGTTCATGCATGAGAAAGAGAACATGCGTCTCAAAGTTGGTCAGTTCACAAACCCACCCTTTTACATATACAGACTAATGATTGATCAGATAGAAAGGAAAAACCATTATGTGGCTGCGGATTTCTGAGTCTCTTATGCGTAAATGAAACACCATTCTTTTGATAAGAAACTATCATGAGGTCAAAGATCATATTGAGTCTATAACCACTGTGAAATTGCAGAATCTATAATATTTCTTCTTGTAATAACAAATTCAAAACCCTGCAAAGACTAATGGAATTAGTGTTTAAGTAATTATACTCAAAATGAAACACCAAAGACAACAAAGGATAAGGAAAAAGGAAAGAACTACAGTGACTGAAGAAATACTCTTGTGTGACTCTGAAACTCTTATGTACCAAAATCTTCTTATGGGGAAGCCAACGACCAGAAATTCATGAGAAAGGAGGGTGTCATCGCAAACCAGCTTATAAAAGCCATAGCCGTAGCAGTTTCAAACCTAGTACAATGGTTAACTGAGCACCTATTCAGATCATTTCCAATGAGGACAGTGATGCCCGCAGATGCACAGGCAGCAGCAAATGTAAGGGTGGATGTGATCTACATCAGGAAAACAAAGAAACCAATCTTTTAGTTGGAGAATGAATAATATTTGAATGAGTGCAGACATCAGCACCGGCAAAAGTAGAGCATAAATCACACAATGAGCAAACAATATCCTGGTTTTGAGGCCAGGATGTCTGCTCTGCTTATATTGAAAAGAGAAACAGTCTGATGAAGCCAAGAAGCAATGGCCTTATAAGTTCCAAATGCAGTAAGCTAGTGATTAAGCAGAAACTCGTAATTGAATCTTTTCGTTTATTCTAATTCATACCAAAGATTAAGTAAGATAACGATTAACAAAGGGCAGAATATCTAAAATTAAGTGAGATCAGATTAGTTCTTGGAAAATAGCAAAGATGTTCAGACACTGTCAAGTAGCCCATTGATTCTTGCTGCTCCAAGAATCCGTCAACAAGTTTAAAAACAAGATAAGATTCGAAGTAGCGTATCCAAAACCATGTAACCAGGACCTTCTTTCTGAAATGCTCAAAACAAATTAAAAGCAGATTCAATTGCTATATATCTGGTGATCCACACGCTTTTCAACTAACAGGGAAAAAACCAGAGAGCTATAACTCAATCTTTCAAAAGAGGAGGCTAATGATGAGAAGCTAGAATTAATATCAAATATGAAAACATATCCAGTCTCCTTTCTTCTTCCATCTACATTTTCAAAATGACTAACAAACACGTAGTACAAACCATGCGGAGTACCAACTCCTTTTTCCTCTTTCACTATCAAAAGGATTAAGACCATGAAGGGAAACCAAAGTGTTGATGAAATGACTAAATAATGAAGCAAGCAATAGCAATATTGGCCCAGTCTTGAGGTATGATGACAGCAGATATTCTAGCTATATTTCCAGTATTTCGCATTGAAAATCACTTTCAACTGGGGAGTAAAAGTCTAGAACCAAGATTTATTACACCATCAACAAGCTGTAGCTCTGTTGGTACACAGGTTGCCCTTCGGCTATGTCTGGCTCAGATTCAAACCCCGATACAACCAAAAGAAAAAGGTAAAGTGCATCAATTAGTATAAAAGGATAACCAAGAGAACGAATCCAGAAAATTAGATAAGCCCCAAAACTTCATGTAAATCAAAACGGAATTTGTAAAACTGTGCAACCTTAACCTTTATGTGACTTAAGTCATCGATATTTAGGCCACTGTAAATTTGTAAAAGGAAAAAACTTGACAAATAGTTGATAGATATAAAACACAGCCAAAACAATTTCCGCTAGAAATGAACCATAAAAATATCTACATCTCGTATTAACAAAATCTCATAACAACCATACCGATCCTACAACATGATCATATATGTTCTATCTTTCTTGAGAAAAACATGTACAGTACCCATCCATAGTTTGCAGTCCAATACAAAGCATAGAGTTTAAACAATTCAACTTAGAATTCAATGAAAGACAGCTCCGTCACACACCTTGCAAATAAAATTTTGCATGCTCACTTCCTAAAGAAGCAAGAAACAAGGACGGAGAGTCAAGAAAATAAGATTTTACCCCATCACCGATAGCAAACAGACGAACGATCATTCGCTTTCGCAGGCTTCGTCTCACCAAAAGGGCATAAACATCAACAAGTGCCAGCGACAGGCTCCATAAAACTTGTAAGCCCACAGCAATAACAAGATAACTGATAAAAGTAAAAACGAACAAACATTCACGTCAGATTCGCCCCTGGTACTAGATACAGACAACACGGCACATGTAATCATAATGTTGTATCGAACTACGAGAAGCAACAAAGAAAAGAAATCATTTTTGTCAAGCAACGTGGATAAACTCCAGTACCCAAATCATTAAATGCTGGAAATGGAAGCATAACTTCCAAGTTCAAAACTTCATATACAAAAGAAGCAACAATACAAACACGTGAGTGTCAATCCATCTCCACAGATCATTCATGTGGGCCCAAATGCAATCAGAGGGTGGGGAGATCATTGATACGTAAACCCTCTAAAGCATTTAATTTGATGTTACAATTCCGCCCGCAACCAACAGGAATACGAAACCGACAAGTCAAAAAGAAACAAAAGCATACCAAAACGCCGTGACGGTTCGAAAGTCTCTAGTGGTGGCCATAACACATACGGAGACGACACCGAACGCGCACTGGATGAGGCGAAGTGTGAGGCCGCCACGTGTCCCGGGCATACCCTGAACGTCCTTCATCCTCGTTCTGGGACCATTGTGGAGGCCGCCGTCGATCAAGGGCGGCGCTTCCACCGGGTGCACCGTAGGCCTGCTAACGTTCATCTATCACGCAAAAAACTCAAGAATTGGAGGGATATGAATAGAGAAACACGAAGGTTGTGGCTTTTTGGGTGATGGGGTTGCTACAAAAAGGGGAATTTTCAGGGAAAGGTAAAGTGGAGCTAAGGAGCATAATGAGTTTACCGACCTGATTGTGCTTGGCATCACAATTTTTTATGCGTATGTTTTATACTTTTATGGGAGCTTGTGTTATGACTGGTGATTTGTCCTTCTTCAAGTCAGCCTAAGCCCAAGTCAACGTCCAACTGTCCATTGTGGCTTCTTTTTCATCTCGACCGTTCACTCAGACTGCTTGAGCACTAGGTGCTGTAATATTTATTAATCCTTATATTTTATACGAATATATATATCTATATATATATATATATATATATGTTAATAAGTGAATTTAATTATGTTGAATTACTATTTTTAAATTTTTAAATAATTAAATATTGTCGTAAAGTTTTTACAAGTGTTAATAATAATTTAATTCATTATTTGAAAGAATTTAAAAACTATTTGATGAATAATTTATCTTTTATAATTTCATAAAAGTTAATATTTCGAAAAATCATATAAAATTTAAAGTAGCTACCATCTCTAAATTTTAAATGAAATATAGAAAAATATTATGAACACAATTGATGGAATTTATTAAATAAGAATTTGAATACATTTAATAAAGCGTTAAAGATTCAGGATATTTAATATGATTAACTTTTAAATAATAAATTTATCTTTAGAAAGAGTATTCTTTGTCTATTTTAGCAAAGAAATATTATTTTAAACATAAAATATGTTTGTTAATTTAATTATTTATTTTAATATAAGTTTGATAAATTTATTGTTAATATTTATTAGTAAATGAAGCATTTTTAACTTATTTATTAATATAGAGAAAAATATTGCAACACAAATTATTATTTTTAATTAACAAAAAGTCAAACTTATATAAGATAAAACATAAATGTAACCAGTTAATTACGTTCGTAACTTGACAACGAGTTTCCTTCTTTTTTTTCTTGTTATTATTATTATTATTATTATTATTATTATTCTTTTTATTATTATTATTGCTAATGTGATATTTTATATTATTATTAATATTGTTGAAAAGTACTTCACCTTATGCAATTGCTTTTTTTCTTTTTGATAAATGTGCAATTGCTATTGGCAAGTATGATTGCGAAATATGTTGGCTTATTCCGTGTTTGGATGGATTTTTTGAAGGCTAATAAGTACTTCTCTCTACTACAAAAATATTTTTTAAAAAATAGGTATTTAGTTGTAAAATAAAAAATACTCTTTTAATATATATGACTTTTTTAGCAGTCAAAATACAGCTTTTTAAGAAGCTTAATTTTGGAGCTTATAAAAAAAGCACTTTTTTAGGTAGATTTTTCATATTAATTAATGAGCTTTTTTTTAGTCCCTTTTGCCTTTATGTTTTACACATAATTTCTATAATATCTACAAACTCATCTTTCCATTTATTACTCAACTTGGATATTTATTTTGAAATTTAAATAATATTGTTTGACTTTTTATGTTTTAATATTTATTTTCGATTTTATTTACTTATGTTATAATCTATATAAAAGATTTTGTTACATATATTTTCATTTATGTTTCATATGGTTTAAAATTACATAATAATTAATATATTGTGTTTTGCATATTGTTTAATATACTTTAAATAATATTTATATATATAAATAATTTTATTACAAAATAAAATATAGTTAAAATTAAAAGTATTTTTATTTTTATGTTGCCAAACAGTCTACTGTATGAAGTTCTTTTAAAAAAGTTTTTTTAAATGACAGTTAAACAATCAACTGACTTCTTAGAAAAGTTATTCTAAAAAAACTAACAAGAAAAAAGCTTTATTAGAAAAAGCCTTACTAATATAAGCCTAACCAAACAGAGACTTAGTAGCGTATGCTTAAATTTGAAATACTCTATTAAGCAGTTGGTACATAATTAATATGTTTATCACTTTATCAGGCCTTATGAGTCTGATTCAAATCCAAAGACAGGAAGCTTCGTTTGTCCAACACAAAGGTCTTCTTCATACTCTAAAAGACATATAAGAAGAGCTTATAGGCATCTAGTATAGTATCAAGGTAAGAACAGAATTGTATTAACATCTCATTGGTTTCAAGTTTCAACTAGTCAAGATCACAGGTCGACGATTCTCGTTTCTGCGTAGTTTCCGAACCACAGATTACATGAATAGATGGGGAACGCGTTAAGGCGGTGTTAAGTACCAAACAAAAGAGGAATTAGATTCTTGACGGGCCACTTTCGGTGGAATGTGGCCACCTGCGTCAGATTCCAACTCCAGCCCTTTAAAAGCTTCGAGTTGGTTGGAGAACTACATTCAAATTTTTTGGTTTGGAGAAGTTTGATATTGTTTTCGTTGTTGCTGTTGATCGAGGATGTTTGTGGTGTTGAACGCTAGGTTTGAGACGAAGGTGAGGGTGGATAACTGCAACCCGAGCACCAAGATAAAGTTCCTGAAGGAGGAAGCGAGCAAACAAATGAACAACATTCCCACCGACAAGATGAAGATCAGGAAGTGGTGGACGACTTTAGACGACAACAAAACACTCCGGGATTATAGGATCGGGGATGGCGACAGACTTGACCTCTACACTTATAATTAAGGTTCATTTCGCCATGCATATCAACTCTTTGTGGCTTAAAGAACTTGCGGAATCATATTTTGTGATCAGATTTAAACTAAGCATTCGGTTTTCTGTCTCAGGTGAGCATCGGGAGCGAGCGTCGGCGAGGGCTCTACTTTACTGTTTACAAGAGACATGACATTATGTTCTGCTAAGTTGTGTATTATGTTCCTGCTAAGTTGGGTGCCGAAAGACCTCCATGTTATTGAAGGCATAAGTGTGTAATCGGCGTACCTACCATTACCTCTTGGATAATGCCCAGAAAAAGCTTACTGGGTGGCACGCTCGTTTGTTGTCTTTAGCGGGCCGGGTGACTCTCACCCAGTCCGTGCTTTCCGCTTTGCCTCAGTACACTATGCAAACGGTTCGGCTCCCGCGTCAATTGTGTGATGACCTGGAACAACTCATGCGCAACTTTATATGGGGTTCCTCGTCGGATCACCGTAAGCAGCATCTAGTCAACTGGGAGACGGTGTGTCGGCCAAAGAAAGCGGGGGGCCTCGGGCTTAAGCGTATCAGATCTATGAACGATGCCTTCTTGGCGAAGTTGGGGTGGGGTTTGTTTTCTAAACCCATGGCGCTTTGGGTTCAACTCCTTCGGGCGAAATATCGTCTCGATCCTTCCCACCTTCCCCTCTCTCTCTCCAGGCCTG
>JAOQMR010000005.1:34352906-34366712 GCA_027563865.1 Erythroxylum pelleterianum | reverse complement strand
TCGGTGCTTTGTACCCCCGAGCGACTCAGTCGCCCTAGTGTAATGTGTTAGTTTTTTCCTGTTGTAATAAAAAAAAAGTTTAAGACTATTTGTTTGTAATAATAAGTTCACTATTGTGTGATTAAGCAAACTTTATCATATTATCTTTAGTTTGAGCAAGCTATGCAGATGAACCACTTGTTAATCATGCAGAAGCTATGCAGATGAATGAGAAAGAAAGAAATACACTTTCTCATTCATCTGGCTTCGGCCTTGGCGTGGATTTCAGCAATCGAAAGTAAGGAAATATTAATTCCTGTAACTTGAAATGAGCAACAATAGCTTCTCCATAAATTTGTACACATTAATAATATTAAAATTATATAAAATCTACTAATTTAAAAAATGTACTCACGATTAAATAAATATACACTTAATTTGTTAAAATTTTATTATATTTTATCAATCTAATCAATTGAATATGAATCTAATTCAATGAATGCTATATATAAAATGACCTTAATATAATTATAAGATTTTGGCCAATTTTTACACCTTTCTTTTAGTGAGATAGCAATATTCCGCTACAACAGAAACGGTTTTGGTGACGATATATAACGTTGTGGAAAGAAAAGTATTTGGCGACAAAAAAATCGTCAAATAAATAATGGTCGCAAAAGCTCAATAACAAAATATTATCAGCAACGTTTTAAATAAATTGTCACTCAAAAGATTTTGCTACGATCATCACTTTATCGCTAATAAGAATATGCAACAAGAGGAAAAATAGTCTCAAATCACTTATTGTCACATTTAATTTTGGTAGGTAAAGGTAATTAGCTTCATTTACGTAGGTGCAGATAATAATGTTTATTAATGATTATTTTCATAGTAGAATATATTTAGCTGTAGCGAAATGTTATTAGAGACGTTCTGGAAAGCATAGCTAAAAAAATTTGGTGACGATTTTATATTTGTTAGGTAAAAACTTTTAGTGACAAATATTTATTTTATTAAATTACCAAAAATGTATTTTATTACCAATTTAATATTTAATTATAATTATTAACAACAATTTTGGTTGATGTTATTGTTTTAACATGGCTTGAATTATAATTTAGTTACATTTTGTAATTATTATGGATGACATATTGTTTAAATAATAATAAAATAAAATAAAAATGTTTCATAATAAAAAATGAAATGCATTTTATACAAAAACATGTAATTAAATGTTAATTACAAAAGTTAAGAAAAAAATTTATCAACAAATTAAGACTCCTCATCATCACTACTATTGACATACTATGACCTAAGTATTTGTTTGACCATCTTTTTTAGCTGGGTCAACTCTCTTTCAGTAATCAGTACAGTCTGGTTTTTGTTCATTATGTTATAATTTTTCTTTAGTACGATCTAACTTTTCTTCATTACATTGTAACTGAGCCTTAAGAGATCAGCTCTCCTTTTGAAGCGTCATTACATATGTTGGTAGTGACGATGATGAACCAATTAGCTTAGGGTCATACCCAAAACCTTTGATATACCCTAATCTTGTACCAAGGATATTGTTGCAAATGTCATCCATATCGGGCTCATTCTTGTCAGATAATGATCTCTACAACAACTCCTGCATCTTGTCCTACAATTTAAAACACAAAATCGAGATGTAATTCAAATATTATTACTTAGTATTACAAAATAAATGAACTTTAAAATTAAAATTTTTGTACTTACATAATTAATTTGCGCCTCTTTAGACGTCCATCCTTCATTCAAGAAGCTAAGTACTTCTTGTGGCTTCTTTCTTTATTTTGTTATGATTGTTTGGATTTAATACAATCCACTCAAATGTTAAGATAAAAAAAATCCAATTCATGAACTATTTCATTCTTTACTAATCATTAAAGTTGTTCTTTGAAAACATGTCCCAAATGCTTATACGATAAGTAAGCAAATTTATCATTAATCAAACTACATTTGATACTAATATTAAGATTCAAAGTCAATAAAATTTCAACATAAACAACATCAAGTTTAAATTATATAAACCATCACACAATACACTATTACAAATCATATGGTTTTATATGTATAAACTGAAACTACCACTACTAAATTTAAATGAGTATTCAAATCTATCAACTAAATTCCTAGATATATTAGGTACATTAAAAGTTTCACATAAATCTAAGTGATGTCCAATGTCTAGGATTAAGCGAAAAGTCCTGGCAACTTTTACTAGAACTGTAATTTTGTTGCTTATACAGACAAATCTTTCATTTGATCATAGATTTAGGTCATAAGGAATATATACAGGGTATTAGAAATATGAGTATTACAATCAATATCAATCCATCAAATATTAAAAGGAACTTTAGTAAGGTTTGTTTCAAAACATTCATAAGCACTAGGCTTACCTTTCTTCTTAAACCATGCCTTATGTTTTAAACATTCCTTTTAAAAATGCCTAACCTTCTTACAAAAATGGCATTTGTGTTCATAATGTTCTTTCTTGTGGATCTAAGAGGACTCTTTACTAACTTACTAGGTCCTTTCACTTTCTTACCTTTTCACTTTCTTCCTATGCTTATTTCCATTGTTCTACTAACTCCTTTGTTCTTGACATAATTTTTTTTGAGAATTTAAAAAATCCATTAATGTGGAATGAATATAAAGAGAACATCATTGGAGAGGGACTCTTCTACAGACTAGTCAAATGACGTAGTTTACATATATTAATAGACAAGAAAACGACAACATTTGAACCCTGACATACATAACTTTGGTAGGTCCTCTTAACACTTTTTTGGATTCTTCGAAAGATTACCCAATTAGGGTTAACTTCTCTTTAGGTTGCTTGACATCATTGGAGATCCAAGGAACCACTCCAACTCTAAACAAACAGGAGCTCGTTTAGTCAAAGTAAGCGACAAAATCTACTGTAAATCATCTCTAAGTTACTAACTTCTCATTGAATACTAGGATTTAGAGGTGGAGCGTAGGGAAGCTTCAGTCAATGAGCTCACAGGTGAGTCTCCTTTCATACTTATATTGCCTGTCACACGTTCTTAACATAATTAATAGAGTAGCTTCCTTGGTTATTGAGTCTAATCTCTTCCTAAATCACTTATTGTGCAACTTGTGTACATTCCATTTGTTCTTTATGGTATTATAGTTCATTTGGAAAGGGCCACGCTTAGATGTTAACGAGTTTAAGATGAATTGCATAAGGAAGCTTTCATCCACTTGCATTCCTAATGAATTAAGTCTTGCTGCAATTCTTTTCATCTCCATGATGTATTCATTTATACTACATAACCATCAAATTTCATGGTGGTCAATGTACACATAAGAGTCCCAGTAAGAAACTTGTCATTAGTTTGGTAACGCTCTTCCACAAACTTAAGTAATTCCTTAGCACTTTTAGTTTTCAAAAGAGTAGACTTAATATTGCCAATAATTGTCATCTTCTTATACATTAGACTCAATCTGTTTGATCTTTTCTTGTTATTAAAATGACTCATTAGTGCTTAAAACGTTTAAAGCATTTAGTTTTTCAGTTCTAAGTGCAAAATCTAAATCCAAAACCCCAAGATAGAACTGGATTTGTTCACTCTATTTAGAGAAGTTTAGTCCATTAAACATTATAACATGTGAGAGATTTGGATGCATGGCAATAGCTACTACAGGAATTTAAAATTTAACATTAATGATTTGAGTCTTATAATAACATGCTACATAGTTCAAAAAACTTCATAAATTATATATTAATGTTCACCTTTGGGCAATCCATTAACATACCATATAACATATAACAATTTTCATAAATTGTTTAAAGGTACAATTTGCACCTCAATGTTTCAATAAAAGTCTAAGTAAGTCCCTACCATTATCTTTGGCACCACTTTGCACCCTAACATTACTAAAATAGTAGTCATTGCACCCTACTGTTTTTAAATATTACTCATTATACCCTGAAAGTGGTAATAGAGATAACGACAACAGCTTATTTAGACCTATTGTGAAACGTTAAGGTGAAAATCACACCTTAGCAAATGTTTAAAGAACATTTTTAAGTTTACATCAGTGTCTAATAGGTCTAAATTACCTAATTATGACATTCCATAAGCTAAATTTATGACTCACATACTAAAAATTACCAAAAATTTAACTCAATTAGGATTTAAGGTGCTATTGGTACCATTTTAAAAATGTCAAGGTGTAACGTGGTATCATAAACAACAGTAGGGAATAACCTAGATTTGTTGAAACTATTAGGGGTTAATTCGTACTTTTTACCTTCATAAACATACTAATGTTTACCTTTGGGCAATCCATTAATATACCATACAACACATAATGATGCTAATATGTACATAATTCGGTACTTGCACATACACCAACTAGAAATATTTACTATTTTTAAATATCTAAACATAACTAATTGTGTATATCCATTACTTACATTCATTTTCATTAACTATAAAATAAATAAACCACCTTTGTACGTTTTCAAAAATATTCTATAGCAATAAGTTTAAATTTATCCATGACATTACAATTAATTAGCAACGAATTATGACAAATTGAAATTTAAAATATAATATTTTAAATATTTTTAAAATTTTAATAATTAATAATAATGGTTAGCGCTTGTGCTGGCCAACTAGAATGATAGAGCATGGCATTGGCTGCATGGCCAACGCTAGTAGGGATGGTAATGCATCTGAGCTCGAGTTCGACTCGACTTGATTTGACCTGATTTTATTTTTTTAATTAGAAATAGAAAATGATATCATTTTCTACAAAATCACCTCTTTTTTTTGGTAAAAGTTATTAAGCCTAAGGTCAGGTTGGGCTTAGGTAGCCTAAACTCAAGCCCAGACTAAGGTTCAATCAACCAGGGCGGCTGGACAGGCCTGGGCTTAAATGCCAACCCTAAGCATTGACCATAATGTTAGCCCAACACCTGCCATGTCACTAGCGTTGGGACTTTATTCCCAGGCGTTAGCGCTCCCAACAATTTCCTTACTTCTTGTTTTTAAATTCCATACACAAACATCAATTTAAGGTTATTTATTATATATAATCATTAAATTATGAGAATATTTCTTTGTTGTCGTTGTTTTCTTAAAATTTTTATATTAGGATTCATAAGATTCTATAAATTATGAGAAATTTATAGTTAAGGAGAACCATAAATTTCTTATAACAATGAGAAATTTATAATTAAAGAAAATCATAAATTTCTTATAACAATGCTCTGATACCATATGTAAGTATAATTTTTTTGAAATATAACATGGTCTATAAATTCATGATTACTCACATACATCCATTCATATTCAAAATTGCATTCCATAGAAAGACAGTGTTTCTAAATACTAACTTTCTTTGTTTTTCAGCGACGGAAATGATTCACAATAAGTTCCTTACTCCATAAAAGTGGTTTTCATTATAAAAAGAAATACTAGCTAAATGCCTCTTTAGTTAAGCTTTTAGCGGATGAATAAGCATATTTTTATCACAAAAGTGATATTAAAGAAAAATAAATGTTTAGACGTAAAATTTAAAAGTATTTTTTAATTGATATATATTTTTTAAAAACTAAAATACAATTTTTTTAAAATTTCAAATTTAAAGTTTTTTAAAAAATCCCTCATTCTAACTTTTTCGGGTAAACTTTTTTCTGTTGTTTACGTTTATATCGCAAATATGGCCTCAAACTTAGCAGACTCTCCGCTTCTGTGGCGGTTGGTTAACTACTCGTCTACACGTCTCAACGCTTTCAAGCTCTTTTTTTCCCTCAAACCCGTCAAGATTCCACCTTCTCTTGCTTTATTCGGTCCTCGTCCGTAGTGAGCCTTTGGAAGCATCATTCCATGGCCGTTTTCTCTCAGGCCAAGCGAGGATGGCCCAAAGAAGACGAAGTAGTGTCTTGTAAAGATAGCTATTTACTAGTAAAGTGTCGTTTATCATATAGTTTAAAGTTGAACGGGATATGGGTTTTGCTTTGAATCTTCAGCTTCATATAGGATACAAGCAATTTCAGACCTTTCTGCAAATTTCTTACTGTTATTAGCTTCTATCTTTATTTTGTTTGCTACGTCTTATGGTATAACGACTTACGGGGTTGTAATTTATGTTTTGTTGTTTATTCGTTAATAGCTTCCGATCTTAATTTTGAAGCGCGACTCAAAATAGTGGAGTATCCAGACCCTTTATTGAGAGCGACAAACAAGAGAATTGATAGATTTGATTAGAATTTGAAGAAGTTGGTAGATGAGATGTTCGATATTATGTATAAGTAAGTTTTCAGAGTCTTGCAAGATATTTCTTTATAAGGAGTATCGATAACAGAAAAAGGCTTTTGGTATTGGAATTGTGAGGCTTTAATCGTATGACTTCAAGCTTAAACCATACGACGTACCTCTGGCTCAAGCTTTCTTCTTGTGTTTGAAGGGTCCAGTTCTTCAGTCGATGGGTACCTTTAAACGTATCCGCACTCTTTTGAAACTATCATTTTCGTATATTTAAATTCTTGACACCCAATAGTACGTTTTAGTTGTGGATATTGATTTGATGAACCATATCAATTTGCAGAGTGCATTACCCTCTATCATGAGGGGTTCATTGGCACGTTAAATTTATGAAATTGATGTATTTTCATTGTTGATTTTACTTTTGCATCTCTGAATAACACCCATAATGCTAGCACTAGAAATCTCATTATCTTGCGTTTATAGATATTTCCTATTCTTACAGGGTGGTCATTAAGTTAATAAAAGAATTTGATGAATAGTTCTTGTGCTAGCATCTATTATTTCTTCGCCTTTTTTGAATTCACATATTGGAGCTATTCTTTGTTCATTGGGCTACTCTGGTGTTCCTTCCCGACTTGCTACTAAAGCTTAAACCCATATTGGCTTTGTAATCAAACCTATATTCTTGGACCATACCATATCCTACCTAGTGTTACCTGTTATATTGGTCTAGTCTAATGTCAAATGCTCTACGTAACATGCCTTTTCTTAAACAAGTGTGTTGATATTCAAAATCTTACGTATCAATGTTATTCTGGTAAATTTAAATGCTTTATTGGAGTATACATGTTATATTCTTATAAAATTCTTTGCTATTGACAAGTTTGTGAACAATACTTCTTGGTTTCCTTTTTAACAGAACTGATGGTATTGGTCTCTTAGCACCCTAAGTAGGAATCAATGTGCAACTTATGGTGTTTAATCCAGTTGGAGAAGATGGTGGAGGAGAGGAAATTGTTCTTGTTAATCCAAGAGTTAGCAAATATTCAAAGAAAATGGTGCTCTTTAATGAAGGCTACCTATCCTTTCCTGGTATCTATGCTGATGTAGAGGTACTTGCATTGCACTGTGCCCTTGTCACGAAGAAATAAATGAAAATGAAGATGTTGAAGAAAATCATTTAGACGAGCCACAAAATAACGAGATGAATGATGCAATGGAACATATTACAAATCTTCTTGTATTACAATAAAATGCATAATTTATTATGTATTTAACTATTTACTCAACTTGAATATTTATTTTAGGATTATAATATTATTTATTTTTTATATATATTTTAATATTAATTTTATTTCTTACGAGAAAATGAGACATCTCTTTAAATAATTTCCTACAAGATGGTTATCTAAAATTTTCTACAAGATGGTTATCTAAGAAATAGAATTGTAAGGTGTGAATGAGACGTCCTTTGTAGTGGTGTAAACCTCAAAGTCTACACCAATGTCTGTATGATACATGTATCAATTTGAAGTCATTCAAAGCATGAAATTATTGATGTCAAGATTTAAATAGAAATGAATTTTGTTAAACAATTGTAAAGTAAATGTAAACTTGTTCCATTCATGAAAGACCTAATAGTAGTTGAATTTTTTCAAATCAAATGTAAACCTAATATATTGTGTTTTGTATATTGTTTAATATACTTTAAATATTATTTATATGCATAAATAATTTTTATTACAAAATAAAATATAGTTAAAATTAATAAAAGTGCTTTTTATTTTTATGTTGTCAAACAGTCTACTGTATGAAGCTCTTTCAAAAAAGCTATTTTTTTAATTGATAGCCAAACAATCAACTGGATTCTTAGAAAAGTTCTTCTCAGAAAAGCTCTACTGACAAAAGCTCTATTGATATAAGTTCATCCAAACAAGCAATAAGCTATTTATGGCTAATTTTAAAGCATATGTCCACAAAGAAGTGGGTAAAGGTGAATTACATATCATACTCCTAACTATATTTAACAAAGTTCTATTACATTTTTCTGCCACACCATTTATTGTGGTGTGCCTAGCATTGTATTGCACATAAATACCACGTCTTTCAAGGAATTTAACAAAAGCACTGAAATTTTTATCACTTTTATTATATTTACTATAGTATTCATTACCTCTATCAGACCTGACTATCTTCACCTTTTTGTTTAGTTATCTTTTAACCTTGTTGATATAAATCTCCAAGGTGTTTACATCATATTCATCTTAACTAATAGACATATCTATATAATTATCTGTAAAGGTGAAATATTTTTATTTATTGAAAGTAGGCACATCATTTTCCACAAAACGACCTCTTTTTTTGTAAAAGTTATATGGCCTAAAGTCGGGCTGGGCTTAGATAGCTTGAACTCAAGCCTCGACTAAGATTCAATCAACCAGGGTTGTTGAGACAGGCTTGGGCCTAAATGCCAACCTTAAGCATTGACCATAATGCTAGCCCAGCACTAGCCATGGGGACTTTATTCCCAGGTGCTAACGCTCCCAACAATTTCGTTACTTTTTGTTTTTAAATTCCATACACAAACATCAATTTAAGGTTATTTATTATATATAATCATTAAATTACGAGGATATTTCTTTGTTGTCGTTGTTTTCTTAAAATTTTCATATTAAGATTTATAAGATTCTATAAATTATGAGAAATTTATAGTTAAGGAGAACCATAAATTTCTTATAAGATACCATATGTAAATATAATTTTTATGAAATATAACATGGTCTATAAATTCATGATTACTCACATACATTCATTCATATTCAAAATTGCATTCCATATAAAGATAGTGTTTCTAAATACTAACTTTCTTTGTTTGTCCGTGACGTGGAAATGATTCACAATAAGTTCCTTGCTCCATTTGTCTCCTTGCTTGTATTTTTTATTTCACTTTTCACACGAGATGGTATTTCGTGAGAATATAAAAACCTTCATTGATCTTAATTTTGTTTCTCATTTGAAATTTATGAGTTGATTTAATTATTTTATCTTTTTTTAATAAATATTTATATTTTATTTTATTCCATAAAAAATGTCTTTTGACTTAGTCTAACCCATGTCTTGAATAAATTTTATAATAATATATTTAAGACATTGAAGAAAACATATCAATTATACATTATGGCCTCTATTAATACTTCAATAATTTCAACTCATATAAGAAAATAATTCTTATCTTTAATTTTTCATACAAAAATTATAGAAAGGATATTGATAATTTTAAAAATTAGAAAGTATATCAATAATATGTTAAATCATAAGAGTTTAACAAATTTTACTCGATTTTTAAATTAAACTATTAAGTAGAAGAATTAAAAGCAAAATCCTTAATGGAAAGAGAAAAAAAGTGTAAGAACTTAACATGCTTTAGCCTGTTAAGACTGGGCCATTGAGATGTCCCATACAAACAGGAACACGAGAAGTTAAAGCCCAGTCGGAAGTGACGACAATATGACGTTGCATTGGGATGTCGGTCGCATGGATGAGGCCTGAAAGGTCGACATGTCAACCAGAATCTCTGTCCAAATTTGGACAAGAGACTTTTTACACCTAACTCAAATACTATAATAGTAACAGATACATAGGCAGATGGAAAGTGAAAATGAGAAAATCTAACAAAAAGTGATTTAATATCGTTTTGTTTTGTCACCTTTTTGAAATAAATTATTTTAAACATCTTAAATTATAAATAAAATATTAAACATGTCTCAATTTATATTTTATATTAATATTTTAAAAAATATTTATACATATCAATTAGTAATAAAATTTAACTATATTAAACTAATATCTTTTGGAAATTTTGGTTACAAGTATAGACAAAGCATACATGATATGGATAACATAAATTAATTAATCAAATATCATTAACATAGTAACCATTCGACGAGGAAATTCTATTCAATAGTATCATGTTTTTTTAAGTCTATTTTGAAAGAACAAATCTTAATGTGTATCTTGGACTTGTAATTTTTAAATAATTCTTAGGTCAATAAAATGTTGTCACTCATATTTTTACAAAAAAATGTAAGCACCTTACCTTAAATTAATTAAGTCAGGTAAAATAGCCTTCAACCTATTACCTACGATTTTTGTAATAATCTTGTAAACCACAATGCTACAAGCAATAGCTCTAAAGTCACATTGTGCGTTCACAAGGCATCCTACCGATCTTTTGCCATTAAAAAAAAGATAGATCTGGGTTCTTTATTTATTAAGGTTGATAATATGATGTTACAAGTACAATATCTTTGACAGGCGCCTTATCAAGTATTGGGCGACTTGGATTTGATTGCTCGACGCATACTGAGATGGCATTTTGTTTTAGGGTCTATTTGGATGAAACATGAGCTATTTTCAGTAAAAAAAAATGTTAATACAAGGGATTGAAAACTAACAAATACTAATTATCGCAATGCCCTGCGGTACATTGCTCCTTACATGAAAATTTTTTTTGATACAAGGGATTGAAAACTAACAAATACTAATTATCGCAATGTCCTGCGGTACATTGTTCCTTGCATGTCGCTGTGGATGAGCGTCAGGACCAACACAAGGGCTCTTGAAAAATATGTATGCCTATGGTGGTCAAAACTGCAAGGGTGGCCAAGTGATTAGCGCACTGATTGTTTTCTCGATACACGTAGTGGAGCTGCACGTCTCAAGTACGCTAGAGGAGTTCCTAGGTATTTGTCAACAAAAAAATATTACCATCAATCTCAGTATTAGAGCCGAAGAATATATTAATGACTTCTAGAGAGTCCACTTCTAATATAATTCATCGATCCCAAGGGACTAAGCTAAATTGGGTCTCGAGTGGACTCCCCAAAGTTCAGCCATGAGAAAAGCTTTTTTAAGAAACTAGTTGACTGTTTGGTTGTCATTTAAAAAAGAGATTTTTTGAAAGAGCTTCATACAGTACTATTTGGCAACATAAAAATAAAAATACTTTTAATTTTAACTATATTTTATTTTGTAATAAAAATTATTTATTCATATAAATATTATTTAAAGTATATTAAACAATATGCAAATCACAATATATTAATTATTATACAATTTTAAACCATATGAAATATAAATGAAAATATATCTAACCAAATCTTTTATATGGATTATAACATAGGTAAAACTAATATCAAAATTAAATATTCAAATATATAAAAAGTCTAATAATATTATTTAATTCCTAAAATAAACATGAAGATGAGTTTGTGGGTATTGTGGGAATTATGTGTAAAACATAAAGGTAAAAGAGACTAAAAAATTGGCTCATTAATTGATCTAAAAAATATACTAAAAATCACTTTTTTGATAAGCTCTAAATTTGAGCTCCTTAAAAAGTTATATTTTAGCTGCCAAAAAAGCTATATCTACTAAAAAAGTGTCTTTTTATTTTACAGTCAAATACTTATTTTTCTTAAAAAAATTGCTTTTGCGGGAGAAAAAAGTATTTATTTACTCTTCAAAAGCTCAACCAAGCAAGCACTTAAGAAAGATAAGTTTCTCTCAAAGAGTACAAATGCATTAGCAAGTCTAAAAAAACTTCTCATAGTCGACTAGAATCTACACCGATGCATTGCAGTCAATTTTTTTAAAAATTGAATTGGTAAAAAATGTTTAAGGATTTAAAATTTTAACTGTTATAAAATTAATATATAATAAAAAAGAATAAAATTATAGGAATAATAAAATATAATATTTTATTGAAATAAAAAGAATATACAAATATTTATTAATGTGTAATGAACTAATAATAAATTAAATTTAATAATTCAAATTAAATGTAAATTAAATATAAAATTTATAATAATAATAAAATCAAAATTGTATATTTCAAAGAGATTGTGTCTCTTTATTGTCTAAAGTTCTAAATTCTCCGATACTATCTAAAGATTCTTAAAGCATGCTTTCACTCAAAGTATTTATATCAACTTTTTCTATTATATTTGCAATAAATTATAAATTAGTAATGTATGAAATTGTTTTCTATTGCAAATTTATAATACGTTGTACTTTAAAAATTAAATATGATCAAAATAAGATATCATCTGACCATCATTAGATGTTCTTAATTCATTCATTGTGACAAATGCATTTTTTTTCATAAATTGTCTTTTCAAGTTCGTCATAATCAAGATCAGATGATGACTCCTCTTCTTAGATCCAAAAATTAGTATGGCTAAAAAAACCAACACCTAGTAAAAATCCTGCTAACACACGGAATTTAAGGAGATCCAGTAGTACGTAATCTCTCTCCTATATAGTAAAGAAGTTGTATCGAATAAAATTCAATATGGCTAATTGATATTGATTGTATTAAGGATAAGTTTTCTGCTTACTAAATACTCTGAACACATAACAGAGAAAGTATAAAACATAAATTTAATGAAAAATAAAAATAAAAATTCGTGTTCTTTATTCTTAGATTATAACTAACGTAAACAAGGTCATTGAATCTTTGATAGTCCAAATGATTTAGTTTCTTTATATGAACCGCTCAAAAATGCTTCAATTACGTTCACATACTGATGCAGAAGTTGTTTGATTGAATAATCTAATGGTGAGTTTTATCCATGTTGGAGCATTTTCACCTAATAATCTCTACCACTTATTTGTATTTTAAGTTAATAGTTACAAGAAATATATAAGTAAACGATGAACTAAAAATATGCAAACTTACAAGGCTATATTTTTAATCATAAAGTCTCTCTTTATAGATAATTTAGCAAAAATTTCTAAACCTTCATGACATAATTTAAGTTCATTTGTAGCCTTTGATTGCTCCTCAATAGACAAAATGCCTTTGTATTCAATCACATCAAAGAGACTGCCCATAATATCATTTGTATATGCGTCTCCACTTTATAAGCAATATGGATTGAAAAATAGGTTGTTAAATGGATCCTTTGAGTAAGATGTTTATCTCATTGTCGGTCAAGAATATCTATATAATGCTAATACAATTTCTTCCTCTTTTTAGAAAGACTCATGATTGTTTTGCAAGCTCTATTCATACCATCATATATATTAAAAGAAGTTTTAATATAGAAATATATATAGTATACCACCTAATTACTTTGTTTAATGTGAAACAAACTTTTATTACTATTAATTCTTTTACCCAAAAGATGGCTTCTCATATGAGTCAACAATCTTTAATAACCTTATAACCAAAGCCATAATCTTAATGATGATCAAGCAGACATCTCAAAATTTATTATCTAGAAAAATAGCGTAAACTTCTTTTTCTTTCACACTCTTTGATAACTTATGACTTGAACATTATTTACTTGTCACAAAATTTTGAAGTGGTTGTTTATGTTCGTAAATACTTTTCAAAGTAATAAATGTAGTTGTAAACCTAGTAACAGCTCTCAACTTAATCTTCTTGCCTTCTTAACCAAGACAGAAATTGTTGGACCCCGAAACTTTTTCTTAGAAAGAATGAATATTTTGTATATGTATTGTGTAAATTGTGGAGATTGAATTGTGTTTGAGATAA
>JAOQMR010000005.1:34330929-34352806 GCA_027563865.1 Erythroxylum pelleterianum | reverse complement strand
GTTTTGGATTCCGGACGGGAGGTCCGATGATTCTGGTCATTGTGTGAGAACTATAGAAGTGTGTTTTGATTTGTAAAATTTTTGGGTCTCTTAGGTTGCAGCCGTTATGCTGCCCGATTTTCTATAAAATCGGTTTATGGAAAAAGGATAGTGAGTTGGAATGGTTCAATTTCCAAAAAAAAAGGAAATTATATTGTTTCGATTTGTATAAGATTGATTAGAATGAATATGAAAGGACCCCCAAAAGAAAAAAAAATAGACCGGATTCGGATTGTTGGTGTCTATAAGGTTTCCAACGCGACGCTTTGCTAAGATACTTGTGTTTCGGATGTCGGACTCTATGAAAATCCGTTCTTTGTGATTCGTTCCGATTTGTGTTTCGGAAATTCGTTTAAGTTCGTATGGAATTCGTTTCGGTTCAATTTGCATTTGTTTCCATTTCACTTTCGATCCTTCGATTTGCGATATGTTTCCGTTCTTTGTTTCGTTTCGCTTCCGTTCTTTCATTGATGTTCATTAAGCTTGTGCTTCGAGGTTGGGTTCCGGTAACGGGTCCCAACAGAAATGAAATATGATTATACATAAAATTATGATATTAGAAAATCATGTGAATGAATTTTCTATCATATGATTAGCTGCATTATCTGTAATAAAAATGCACAATATTTTTTGGTTCGAACCACTTAGCAATTTTAGAAAAAAAATTAGATAAAGCATGGCACTTTTTATCATATCATAAACATCTAAAATACTTGATAAAAGATGTTCCAATATTACAATAAACCAAGGAATGAATCAAACTTCTTTGTGTTTGATCAATGCACCAAACTGTCATAATACTATATCATGTTATTTCTTGACTAGACTTATATATATCAACAATAAATTAACATTCCTTCTTTAAAACTGGAAGGAATCTCATAATAAGAAAGTGTCATAAATCTTAAACCTATCATTGTTGTAACATCTACTGCTTCATGAAAATAGGATGAATTTAAAGCATTCAAGGAAATAAATTAATGATAAAGCCATCTAGTCTATGTTTGTTTACATCGAACATCCTTATCAACCAAAACTCTTTTTAAACTAGGTTGAAACAAGGAGTATTCTTGAAAGAAAATAAGAACATATGTTAATAATAGCTTCCTCTTCCCTTTATCTAATATTTGTTGTATTTCATCATCTTCGAAAGATATATTATGAGCCTTTTTATTTTTATTTTTTTACTTGCTGCTATGAATAATTTTTATTCCTATTATGTTACATCAAATGGTACTTTCTTTTAATAAACAATATGACCTTAATACGAGTAAGATGTTATTTCATTATATAAATTCCTCCACCTTTAAATATTCTACAACAAAATATACAATCATATTGCATATTTCTGTAAGTTGTTAAGAAAATTAATTTTATGCTATATTAGGCTTAACATGAATAGAGGATGTTTAGTTTATCAAATCTTTTTTCTGATGATTTCATATTCTCCATTATAATTTCAAGCTAAAAATAACCAATAATTTTGTAAGTTTGTACACAACTATAAGATTTGGAAATTCTAAGAAAACAATATATATTTAAAATACTTTTCCTACTAAATACATTATTTTTGACAAACCAATTAATAACATTTATGTTAAAATGTGGTAATAAAAAGTTCAAAAGGAACAAATGCATACAAGCGATATGATAAAACAACTCTTAAAATTTTCTTTTTTTATGGAATCAATGAAGAAATAGATGAAACAAATCATAATAATCAAGGGACTTAACCTTCTAGAGTTGATATACGTTAGGTTATTTGTGTTGTACTGTTATATTTTACAACAAAGAATGGTAAAGAAGTTTTGGTTTTGCAGGAAGTAAAGTAGCAGAAAAGTAAAGAACACATAATTTTTACTTGGTTTGATAACTTAAATACTATCTACATCCAAGGATCTTACACTTGTGGTTCTAGTAGTATCAAGAAAATAGTAAGTTTACAAGAGATTGAGTGTTTTCTAAAACACTTGCAAGAGGTCTTTGAGTTCTCTTTACTACCCTCAGATAAGTACTTTAGCAGCTCTCAAACTGTCACTCTATTTCTATTACTCTTAGATTTTGATTACAAAGTATTTAGTACAATGTATTCTGTGTATCTCCTGACTGAGGCTTATGTCTGTCTTATATAGGAATTGGTAGTAGTGCATTCAGTTATGTCTTCATAAATCAGGTATGAATCACATGCCCCTCACGTGTTCAACTTATGCATCATACTCTACGTTTTGAATGTGTTAATGCGACTCCGTTTTTGATAAAGCTTCTGTCTTATCCTTATCATGTGAGTGTCACATGTCTTTACTTAAGCATAGCTTTACTCTTCTGTTCCTAAATCTGAAAATCTTCTCTCTTTCTTCTTCGATGTTCAGACACACCTATTCTTCATATACATTTTTGAATTTACATCTCTTTCTTCTGTTTGTTGTATCTTCGTTGAAAATTGAAGGAGAACTAGTGAATATCACCACATTTATTCCCTCCTTCTCCATTAATCTTCATGATGTTCATTTATCTGTGAGCATTTTAGAAACCCAAAAACTCTAGTTTCACCAAAATCGTGAGATCGAGAGAAATTGTCTTTGATTGTTGTGTACTTCAAAGGGCTTCATTTATCTGTAGATAATCCATACAGAAAGTGAACTTCTTTAGAGTCAACTTTTGTGCCGAAGTCGGATGGATTTTGATCCCTTGCGATTGTCTCCAGATTGAAGAAGCCCTTTGTGATTCTGTCTTTGACAAAATGAAGTCAGATGTCGATGTGTTTGGAACTTTCATGCAAGATAGGATCCTTGCTAAGTTAGAGTGCACTTTGACTATCTGTATATATTGTAGAAGTAGCTAAGTTAGCTCGAATTTCCTTTAAAATGCCTGATAACCATGATAACTCTTTTACTCCTTCTGTGATTGCATAGAACTCTGCTTCTGTAGTTGATAGTGATACTATTGATTGTTGCTATACTTTCCAACTAATTGTACTTCTTGCAAATGTGAAGAAGTACGCTGATACTAATTTTTTCTGTCTTTATCTGCTGCATAATCTGCATCTACAAATCCATGTATGCATACATTGTTATATTTAGCTAACTTAACTTTAGAGAAACACAAACCGTAATTGAGAGTTCCGACAAGGTATCTAAAGACGTTCTTTAGTCCTTGCCAATGCTTAAATCTAGGGTTAGCCATGAACTTGCTTAGAATGCTAATTGCATAGGCAAGGTTAGGTCTGGTACATAGCATTATATTCATAATACTGCCAACTCCAACATCATAGGAGTAGTTCATCATAGCTTTCTTCTCTTCCTCAGTTTGAGGACTCTTACTTGCAACCATCAAAAGATGTGAGCTTATAGGAATAGAGTTGAGTTTTGCTTGTTCCATGTTGAACTAAGCAAGTACCTTTCTGATATAATTCTTCTGATTCAACGATAGTTTCCTTTCCCTCTTATTCCTTATAATCTGTATCCTTAGGAGCTTCTGTACTTCTCCCATGCCCTTCATTTCAAAGTGCTCGCATAAAGCATTCTTCACTTTTACTATTCTACTTAGTTCTTTTCCAGTGATGATTAAATCATCTACGCAGACTAATATAAAGATAGCCTCTATCTCTCCTAGATCCTTGTAGTATAGACAGTAGTCATAGGCACTTCTATTGAATTTCATCTCAGTTGCTACCTCATGGAACTTCTTGTTCCACTGTCTAGGTGTTTGTTTTAGCCGATATAGGGATTTTTGAAGCAAGCAGATATAATCAGGCTTGTCTTTATCTACAAATCCGACTGGTTGTTTCATGTAGATAGTCTCCTCAAGCTTTCCATATAGAAAGGTTGTTTTGATATCCATTTGATGGATTTCCCAGTCATAGATAGTTGCTAGTACAAAGATAAGCCTTATGGTCTTAAACTTTACAACAGGTGAGAAGATCTCCCTGTAGTCCACTCCCTCTTTCTGTCTATAACCCTTAGCTACAGGTCTTGCCTTGTATATCTTGGGTTCAGCTTCTATTATTCCCTCTTTCATCTTGAACAATCATCTGTTCTTTATTAGCTTAGCTTTAGGAGGTCTAGGCACTAGTGTCCAGGTCATATTCTTCATTAAAGAAGAATGCTCATTCTTACAAGTCATCTTCCACTGTTCAGCATCCTTTCTATTCATGGCTTCTTCATAGATTTCAAGAGCCCTATAACCTATGGATTCAGCAACTAGACATGTAAATTTAGCTAAGTTTAAATCTGTGTATCTTCTATTTGGAATTCTCTGTCTAAGTTCCCTAACTCTAGTGAGCTTATAGTCTTGAAGAGATCTTTGAGGGTTATCAATAGCTGTGTGTGAGGCTCTCTCCTCACTCTCACCTTCTATTTGTTCAGTCCCTTATTCATGATGAATAGGATCTAGCATAGGTTCCTCATCATGAGATTGTGTGCTACCATCCGCTTCTGTTTCTAGCGGCACATAGAATGGGACTGAATTACTTGGTGATCCAAGTTGCTCTTGAACTTCCTTTTGTAAGTTTGATTTTAGAGAGTTCCTGCACAACAAAAGAAAATCATTTTCCTTAAAGATTACATTTTTGCTAATAATGGTTTTAAAACCTCCCTGTTGAAGTAGTAAATTCTTGTAACCTTTGAATCCTTCTGGGTAACCTAGGAATACTCCCTTTACTGCTCCAGGTTCCAGCTTACCTTCCTTCTGATGTGCATAAGCAGCACATCCAAAGGTCCTTAGGTGAGTCAAGTTAGGTTTCTTTCCATTTAATACTTCTTGTGGAGTTTTGTATTCATTGGCAGAGGTAGGTAACCTATTAACTAAGTAAGTTGCATTATTAATTGCTTCTCCCTATAGTGTTTGTGAATAACCTGAAGATAGTAGCATACACCTAGTTTTTTCTAAGAGTGTTCTATTGATCCTCTCAACTACACCATTCTGCTGAGGTATAGCTCTCACTGTCTTATTCCTTAGAATGCCTTTCTTACTGCAGTAGTCTTTAAACTCCTTATTGTTGTATTCCAGTCCATTATCCGTCCTTAGGCATCTTAACTTCTTTCCAGTTTGATTTTTCATTAGTGTATGCCACATGATGAAGGTTTCTAATGCTTTATCTTTCCTCTTCATAAGATAGACCCAGCACTTCCTAGACTTATCATCTATAATTGACATAAAAAATTAGTTCCCTCCTGCAGTGGACACTTGAGCTAGCCCCAGAGATCACTGTGAGCATATTCTAGGATCTCTTTAGCCCTCTTTGCTCCTTTTTGGAAACTGGTTTTGTGATGCTTTCCTAGCACACATGATTCACAGAAATCCATCTTCTTTATATCTTTTTATGGAATTAGTCCTTGTTTCGAAAGATGGAACGAACTCTTGCTCCCTGCCTGACCCAACCTTGAATGCCATTGAGTAGTTGAATTAGGCTCTACTTTTCCTATAGCTAGTTTCACTTCAGTAGTGCCTATAACATAGTATAGCCCACCTCTTTCAACTCCTCTGATGATAACTCTACCATCCTTTAGGATTTCTATAAGTCCATCCTTAGATCTAATCTGAAATCTTTGTTTGTCAAACATGCTTTCAGAAATTAGATTCCTCCTTACTCCATGCACAAATCTGACATTGGTTAGGGTTCTCTTCTTCCCATCAACCATGTTGATAAAGACATTCCCAATTCCTTCGATCTTTTGCTGCCTTGAATCTATCATTTTTACTTTGGTAGTGACTGATTCAAATGTTGTGAACCAGTCTCTATGAGGAGTTACATGCATGGTACATCCAGAGTCGAATATCCATTCTCTACTAAGATCTTCACTCTCTTCAGTGACTGCCAATATCTCATCACCATTGGAGTCTTCTGGTTTCTCCACATTTCCTAGCGTCTCCACTTTGTGTAGCTTTATCTCTTTTCTTCTTTTTGCAATCTATTGCAAAATGTCCATCCTTATCATAGTAGAAACACTTCTTACCTTTAATCTTTTTCTTTTTTGATGTGCTTATCCTTGCTATTCCATTGTTGTCAATTCCCTTTCTTGCTGTTCTTTTTCTGTGACTTCTTGTCATGATTATTTTCTATGAACATCACTTCTGCTTCCTTCTTAAATGAATTAATATCCACTATTTCTTCCATTAGTGAATCCAGCACCTTATTAACGGTGAGAGATTCTCCACTAGCATGCTTGATCACCTTCTTGAAAGCATTGAATTCAGAAGGTAAAGCTTTTAGAATTACTGCAGCTTCATGTGTTCTTCCGAGATCCTTTCTCCTGTAGCTTCTAAATCTTGCTCCAACTTAAAGTAGTCTAGATTATCATCAAAAGAAACATAAGTGTTCATTTTATAGTTAGCAAGATTATGTAAAAGTGTCATCTTATTAGGCAAATATCTTTTAGCATATAATTCATCAAGTTTTGTCCAGAGTTTCTGTGCAGTATTACAATTCTGCACTTTCCTTATCACAACCGGTGATAAGTGAAGCATTAAGTTGCAGTGTGCAAGTCTTTGCATCTTGAGTCTCTTTATAGGGTAAGTTTCTACATCATATTGTTCTTCGATAGCTCCATAACATTCATAAGACTCAAGTAGGGCTTACATCTGTAGTTTCCAGATAGTGAAGTCTTCCTTACCAATGAAGGCATCTATTTCTTTTCCTACCATTTTAAATGTAGTTTAAAGAAACACAAGAGGAAATATACTTATAGAAATTCTTGATGCTTTGAATAGCCAAGAATTGCCAGATAGTTGTAGATAGGCTTTGATACCACTGATGTTAGGTTCTTTGTGTTGCATTGTTATCTTTAACAACAAAGACTGATAAAGAAGTTTTGGTTTTGCAGGAAGTAAAGTAGCAAAAAAGTAAAGAACACATAATTTTTACTTGGTTTGATAGCCTAAATGCTATCTACATCCAAGGATCTCACACTTGTGGTTCTACTAGTATCAAGAAAAGAGTAAGTTTACAAGAGATTGAGTGTTTTCTAAAACACTTATAAGAGGTCTTTGAACTTTCTTCAGTACCCTCAAATAAGTACTCTACGAGCTCTCAAACTTTCACTCTATTTCTATTACTCTCAGATTTTGATTACAAAGTATTGAGTACAATGTATTCTATGTGTCTCCTAATTGAGGCTTGTGTCTATCTTATATACGAATTGGTGGTAGTGCAGTCGGTTATGTCTTCATAAATCAGGTATGAATCACATGCCCCTCTCGTCGATAAATAAGGCAGGAATTGATGACGAAATTAATATTTTTTGAGTTTGCCGACGGGAATTTTCTATTGGTAAATTTTCAAGCTATACGGTCGTTGTCTACTTTGGCTTGAACATTTTTAACTTAAACAAAATGCCATCGTTTTGTTTAAATTAAAACCCACACCCGAAACTCTTCCCCCCACCTACATCTGAAGGCTCTCCCCTCTCCCACCTACTTCAGAAACTTTCTTTTTCCCCATCTGCTGCGTCTCTGGCGTCATCTCCTCCGTCTGTCGTCGCCGACCAGTCTGTCGTCGGCGTTGTGTAGCTGTTGGTTGCCATCTTCTCCGGTCATTGTTGTTTTTTCTTGAAGCTATTTCGTGGATGTATTTTCATATATATTTGGGTATTTGATTTATTTGCGTTTGTTTGATTGGAAAAAGAACTTCAAGGTAGAAATGTTAGTGATAGAAGGGACAAAATGTGGTTTTGGTTGTGATATTGAGATGAATTTTTTATGTATATAAGGTTTTTGATGAAATGTATGTTCTTTGAGTTTTATTTGTTTTGTTGAATTAGAGAATGAATAATGTCCCTCTTTTTATAATCGAAAAGAAAGTTTTTAATTGAACAAAATATGCAAGTAAAATGTATTATGGACTATTATATAAATTCTTACAAGCTTATCATATGTTGTAAAGATGATTATTGGACTATTGCCAATCCTAAATTGAATATAGTGACATCATATATTGTGATATTTGTATTATAATTAATTTGACTTAAGTGAGAAACTTATTCCATTATAAGTAGCTTTCTTATCAATTATGTAATTTGTGTTGGATTGATTTATCTTCGTTTTTCTTCATAAGATGATAGTAAATGGAAAGACTATTATAAGGATGTTTTGTGGTGGATACTTCACTTAGGGAGGGATTTTAAAGTATGAAGATCAAGAACTTTAAAATGTTGACGATATGTAATTGGTTTATGGTAGTTTGAGAAAGGTATGTGAAATAGGTGCTAAATTAGGCTATAAAAATATTATTATTGCATGGTATTTGATTCTTAGGAAGGAGTTAGTTGATGGTTTGAAGATGTTAGAGTCCAATTAGAGTGCGTTAATTTCTATTAAATTATTAAAGTTGTATGGTATAGTTGATGTATATTTAAGATCTGTTGATAGATTAGTATCATTTGTACTTATGATAAAATGACATGACAAATAGCATGAAAAAGAGGCTAATGATGTTACTTATGCAAACGTAGATGTAGAACTTGAATCAAATGAAAATACTGGAATGGATGTTAATGACACTAAATAGGATGTTGAAGTAAATGCAAAGAAACATAATTTAAATGATTATAACTTAGATTTTGACATTAGTGTTGATGTAGGTCATGAGACTATAAACATTGATGTAAAAGATCATGAGAGTTTCTTGGTTAGTTATGGATATCCTAATGCTTACAAAATATATGCAACTTTGTGATGAAGTAGTCAAACCAAGAGATATATTCATGATTTTGTTTCCATAAAATGGTTATTATAGATGGTCTTTAACATTGTAAAACACTTTAAAGAGGCAACAATTTTTATACAATTGCAACAAGATTTGATTTGAGTTTTAAGAGGAATGAACACAAAAGGATTAAGTACTCTTGTATTAAAGGATGTCTATTTGAACTATATGATTCATTTGGCATAAAAGATAGATGCTTCAAGCTCAAAACATAGAAGTTAGGTCATATGTGAAATCAATCAACAAACTAATTGTCAAGAAAAAATTATTGACAATTTTAGCATTAAAATTAAAAAATGATAGAAGAATGCAAGAAGAAGCTGCATTTTTCAGTTAATTTTAGCGTGATCAAGTATACAAGAGTACTTGCGCTTGTATACTTGATCATGTTGTTTTTGCACACTCACATGTTTTTTCACACTCATCCTAAGAAGCATGACGATGTGACATTCGTCAACACCCGATGTAGAGAACTGAATGTATGTGAAATTTATACTTTCATATTAATTCTGAATAATTATCACTTACTAATATAAACATTGCCTCCTAATAGAACCAAATAGAAGAAAGCATTCAGCGACAGCCTCATTACGAACAAGCTGTTGATGAGAGTCAGACATATCTTGATGCAGTGGATGGTAGGGACCGTCATGAAATGATCTTCGAGCTAGGTTTATTTGCGAACGCATGTTATTCGCAATCCTCCATGTCCAGTACAGCAACATCTAGTAGACAATTGCAAACCAATGAAGCCAATCAGCTTCGGACCACAGTAGAGACATTGATGGACTACATAGCTCAGCTGAGATATGAGGTGGATGAGTTGAAGGCGGGTAGCACCTCAGAGCACCCGCGGTCACCAGGACAATATGAATGTTGTAGTCATTTACTTTGAATTACAAAGACTTATTATATACACTATAATGTTTTTATTATCAATTAAGATAATTTTAACTTTATATCATCAATCAACTTTCTGTTTAAACAAATTAAATATATAAACAAATCAAAATATTATGCATAGATAATTCATAACTGTTGAAATTATGCATTAATCATAAGATCATGAAATAAAATTTAATGTTGGGATTTTTTTAAAACAAAACTTTTAATTTTCTTTACCGACGAAAAATAAAAGTCTGTTGGTAAAATGCATTATATTTACCGACGAAATACCATAAACCGTCAGTAAAATGTAAGATATTTACCAACGATTATTCTTTGTTTCGTCGGTAATATTGCAAACCAACACCAACTTAACCGTCAGGATTTTCTGAACTGTCCGTATACTTACCGACGATCAATCATAACCATTAGAAATATCACCGACGGAATAACTAGTACCGACAAAATATTTAGATCTGTAGGTAAATTTACCGACGGTTCACAGCAAATCTGTCAGTAAATATACCGACAGTCACATTTGTTGGTATATTTACCGATAGTTACATAATATTTTCGTCGGTAAATTTACCTACGACCGTTTTAATGACGCCGTTGTCCGCCGGTTGACTCCATCGCTAATTTATATTACCGACAGAATACAAACATTTTCCGTCGTCATTAAACAACGTTTTTCTTATAGTGCTATACTCAATGTGAATACTAATTAATTATTTTTATTATATTATTTTCCTAAACATCATTGTTGCTTAATTTTATGTCAATTAATAGGAACACTAATTTATTTTTTATCAATTTATTAGACTCGATAAAAATACCATGCAATTTTTCAATAAAATCCATTATAATGAGTGTTATTAGCAAATAAATAATAAAATATGTATAACTCATATTAATAGTAAAAATTAATCAATTACTTATTATTTATTTTAAAAATATGAGTTAAATAAAAATTAAATCCTCTTATTTATTGGTCTATTAATAAATATTAACTATTAATAAAACACGATAAATTGATAAATTATTAATTATTAACAAAGTAAATTTTGAATTAGGATTCAAGACATCTTCCAATTTTATTGTAGTAATATCAATTAAAATAAAAATAAATGATAAAGATTTGCAGTGATTTTTTACATTGATATTAAATTATAAATATTTTCTTATTTTGGTGACTTCTTAAAAAAAATGTGAATTTGGTCAAAATTGGATTATGGAAATTGAAAAAGCGGCTGGTCATAATTATCAAATAAAGTCCGAATAAGAAAAGACTTCAAAGCTAGCGCCAGACAAGAGACAAACTTTTAACTACTCATGACGTGCCCTGTCCCGTGTATCATATTCATATGCTTCTTTTGGCCCCGACTTGGATCTTTCAAACCCCAGCTTTTTCTCTGTGGGAAAAAAAAAAAAGAAAAGCAATTGGTCCTTTGTTAGATTACTGATACTGGCAGTTGGCAGTTGTGTTCTTGACGTAATTCTGAAGCCAGTGTGAAAAAGAACCCCAGGTAATGGTCAGGAGTACTACCCAGTACCCACCACTTGCTCAGTAGTACGAGTACCAACCCAACCTTGAAGGCATACTTTATTGTCCTGGGTAGAAAATATAGCCTTAGATAGTGGCAAGTGGTTCTGAAAACAAAGTAATAAAGATGGAGGAGAGACCTCAACTAAAACAATATGCTTTGGGAATGGTCTTTGTCTCCCTCCCCCGCTTCCTCCGTGCTTTTGACCATTGGTTTTAATGACCCACCCAGCCCATTGTTCCTCCAGTTGTCCAAACTACAGTATTTATCAGCAAACAACGTCATAATGCAAGTGACCATGTTGGTACAAGTCCCAATGAGATGAACAAAAAGTGTATATAAAAACTAAATTGAAGGAGTGAAAGAAGAAAGACAGCAAGAGAAGGCGTTGATCACACGATATCAGCAAAATTTCTCACGATCCAACTAAGGATCTCATCGTCAAAAAGGCTTGTGTTCAGGGTTGTATGTACTGTTTTGTCAGTAACCCTACACCAAAACCTAAAGCTAAGTGGTTTTTGTCTTGCCCACATGCTCAAGGAATGGAACACAGCCATCTCCGTCGGCTTAGGCTGTTCCATTCTTATGATACAAGGGTAATTATGTATTTTTATATGTTGGGTTAAGAAATCAAACAAAGAACAGCCAATCATCGAAACGCCGCAACACATGCGACTGGACGCTCTCTTACACTCGGACTTTGTATCTGCTTACGTTAGCCACACGTGAATCTATTATTACCTTGGTTTTAGCAAACAAAGAAAAATAGTATAAACAAAACCACCCAATTCTAGGGGCCACACTTGCTCACGTGTGGCTGAGTAGGATTCTTAGAAGTTTGTGGACTGTGTTATCATAGAGAATGTGTTTTAGTCTTTCTTCAGCTGCTTAGTTTCCATATTCCAGGATACACCTAAATCACCTACTCTCTTTGGACGTTACTGCTTTAACCTGGTTTTGTTTCTTCTCTTACAAGAAGAAAACAAAGCTATTGACTTTGTCTTTGACAATAATGTTTTCACAATCCCAACGCCAAACTGAATTGGATTTTTCTAATGTTATGTAAACAAGTGAGGATGGCATGTACGTTTATTAATAAGAGACTGTCATGTGATGGTGTGGACTTCTGCCTTTGAAACCCATTTCTGGAATTTGATTACATGTGTTATTAATTTTGGTGATTACATGTGGCAGTAGGTTACTGGCAGAGTATCCTGCGCAGATATGTATGTCCATCGAGAATCTGTTGTCGTGTGAAACATCTGATATGTTCGATACCCTTCGAAGGGTATAAGTCAACTCAGCCTATTTATATGGTGTAAGCTCTGATTAGACCTCTAACCACCTGGCTTTTGGAGAGTCATGCACGGAACAATCACATTATGCATTCATAATCCTCTCGCTTAACGTATTTTTATTGTTTGCTTCTTTTTCTAACTGGTTATGACTTTGAGACATTTGAGAATGATTCCAAAATTTCCAACCAAAACTTGGGGCGTCCAAGTCAAAGACAGCCACGGGATTTGATGTCTCCATTCTTTCTGCAATGGTATGGGAGTAATAAATAATAATAATACTTAATAATCTTACCAAATCTTGTATGATTAGCAGCTCCTAAATTCAAATTACCACTCCAATGGGGAAGGTTTCATTTTCTTGAAGTCAGACATGACAGACACAAGGCAGGAACACCGAAAGGGTTACTGGTTCAGAAGTTAGTGTTGGAATAAGGAATTTGCAATTGCTTGTATGTTCTGGAAATCCCTTCACCAGGTTTCCATTCAGAAAATGCTTTTTGTTTCTTTACATACAACAACAGTCCTTCAAAAGACTTCTACTTGTCGGACTTGACTGCCCAAACAGAAAAAAATTACAAATGGAAGACAGACAATTAGGGGACTAGCTTATATAATGACAGCAAAAGTTGGGACTTGGGATGAAATATGAGAAAGGATGGAAGTTCTCAAAAATCCACTTATTCCTTGCTTCTAAAACCACAATGATAAATACAAGAAGAGTATAGCTTGGAAGACCAATGAATTATATTGGAGCAGCACCTCCCACAACTCGAAGAAGAGTAAAAGGTTAGTACTGGAATTGGCTGTACAACTTGAAAACGAAGCTTATTTCTTCACTACCTGCCAACATTGTCACTGCTTGAATCCATTAGAATCGTCAACCTTCTTGCTGTTTTCATGAAGTCGCTGCAAGAAATGAGTAGCAATGTCATTGTCAGATCACCAGTAATGCGAATTCAACAAATGACAGGCCCCAAAAGAATGGTTTATAACAGAAAAAGGAAACAAAAAATGACCTGAATGGTTCTTCTCCGATATGTTTGATAGTGCCAGTCACATCTCGGTAAAGCACGTTGCTCAGTGTCTCAGAATTCTTGATGCCAAACATGTCTGCCATTTTTCTGTACAATTCATCATATGACCCAAGTAAGGAGAGATCAAGGGTGCGACCCACGTCCTCTGATTCCATGAAGACTTTGCAGTGACCAGTTTCAAGAGAGGGCTCAGTGTCTTGGCGGCTATCCTTACACCATTGCAAACCTTCACAAGACAAAAGTTCAGGTCGGCCTTTTTGAAGAAGGGCAGAGCCAGAGCCATCAGAAAAATTGGCTGCCTTATCTAAATTACCCTCAGATGAACTATTTCCTGTAAGAACTTGTGACACTGCATCAGCTGAGCAGCTTAGAGAGATCTGCTGCTCAGTAAGAATTGGCTGACCAAAAAGTACAAGCTGGGGTGTTTTTGCATCATCAGGTTTCTTTGAAGTCTGGGAAGAATGTGACATAGTTAAAATACAAGAAACATTGTCACTCATGCTAGGCTTCGGAACAACTGGACCATATGAGATTCTATTGTGTGCAGCAGTATGATCAAGTATTGGCGGGAAACCAGCCGGAAGTAGACTTGTCTGCAGTTTATTGAGGTGAAGATCTGATAAAGGTAAACCATAATAAGCATGCCTGGCTCCCTGCATGCCAGCAGGAGTGTTGTCAGTTAGACAACCGAAAGGGCTGCTGGGCCCAAGGAAGTTGCTGGAAAATGTTGGCAACGGAAATTGGCCATCAAGGGGGAAATCTGGATGCTGTGGCAGCCTCATCTTCTTTCTTGGTGGTGAAAAGGCGGAAAGATGGATGGCCGGCACGTTAGATACCAATTCCACTAGCCAAGGGCTGACCCGTTTTACATTCTGAAGCAAATCCGTCTCATCCCATGTAACCTGTATCAGAATTCCCCAACTTATAAGAAAGATTCCGAGAACTGAATTTGGCCGGGCCGAAAAAAGAAGAGTCATTTCCACACATGCAACAATCTCTATCAATCGATAAGACTTGAAGTTTCCATTCATTTGGATCGAAGAATAGAAACTAAAAACTAAAATGTAGGCGCTTAAGGTCATAGAAATCATAAGCTCAGACAAAGGTCCTTTAACCAGGCAATATATCACAGCTCTGCCTGTGTCTGGACAGTTCTTGTTGAGCAATTTATATAACCTGGAAGTACAAATCAAATGGTGATGTCCGAAGAGTCTAGCAGATTCATCATCTGAAGGCAAAGAAAAACATTCCTTGCTCCAAAAATAAGAAATATTTAAATGTAATACAGTGTCATCTAAACTAGTTGGCTCAAGCTCAATCTTATCACATGTTATGAAATGAAATCTGCGATAACATACAGGGACAACTCGAACCCGGAACTAGTCAGATGAAGCAAATAATTTCATGGCTATCAGGCTATGGCAATGTTGAATCTACATAACAGTGAATGACCCAGATAAACCAACAGTAAATTGGGATTAAAAGCAGCAAGTTACCTGGAGAAGTCTCCAAGGTGAATCAGGCCAACGCAGAGGATCAGCAACCTGAACAGCAGAGATTGTTCCCATAAACCAACTAATCCGTGAAGAGTCTTCAGTTTCAAAGGCCATCTTGAACCTCATCCCTGAACACCACCGGATCCGCAGTGCTGCTTTCACTGAAGAAGCCTTGACACAAAATTCTGGAGTACTCGCTCGAGGGTAGTAAACAACCTCAAAAGCCTGCCCCTTCGCAGCTAAACTTCCTGCTTCAATTACAGATTCAGGCCTCACTTTCTCCCTACCCACAAGACCACCGTTCGCATTCGAACCATTCCCAGTTCTCCCGAGCTTATTCTCATCTTCCCTCAGAAAGGCAGCGAACCCTCCATAAGGAACAACACAATTGCCACCAGCAGGATTCCATGACGACTCAGGTCCACCTCCAATCCCTCTTTTTGCTCTCCGAATCCCTACACAGAGATCCCCGTTCTCGGCCCTCAAGAAAACTATTGAATCCCCAGCTACAAGCTTCTTATGATTCACAAAAGTACTCCAACCAGTGGTCAACAGATGCCTCCGAGGCGTCCCTCTGTATATATGCCTAAACTTCCACGTATCACCATGGACATCCTTTGCAAGAATGGTCTGCACAGGAGGATCCGCCGTGTAATCTAACCGAGGAAAAATGGTCTCCGCACAGTACCTTGGCACAGAGAACCCTCCACCGTTGTTAGCATCCGATTGTGTTAAAGTCTTAGCAAACGAAGCCGGCTTATTATCTTGAGATTCTGTCCCGTTCACTAAAGCTTCTTGGTCCTCCAAATCATGGTCGTTAGCATTAGTTGGAACCAACTTCATTTTGGCATAGACTTCGTCTGTTTCAGAGTCGGCCATAAATTTGATAGCAGATACTCTGCAGAGAATATATGACGGGAGGCGAGGTAAGGTCCTGAAATCAACCGGACCGCCGGCGTGCTCGGCGTGGCCTTGAGGGAAGTAGAAAACCTTAGAGTTCACCACAGGCATTTGGACCATGCCGCCGGCGCAAGCATGCCAAAGCTGAGAGTCCAAGCACTTGTCTATCTCTTTCAGTTTCTCCTTCGATTCCATGAACGTAATCATTTCAACACTATTTGAACATAAAGATTCCTCCTTTACCGTCACTGGTAGATTATATCTCAGTAAGTGCTGTAAAACCCCATAGATCAAACAGAATTAAGCACCACTTTAAGAAAGAAATTAATAAAGCACAATCAACTTAAGATTATTACCTCACAAAGCATATATGATGATCAAGAGAGGAACTTTTATGAAAAGAAGAAGCCTTTTAACTCCACAGCTAGAGTAAACAAATTCAAAGCTGAAACAGCTTCCTAACTTGAACTTGGTATTCCCAAGAATTACAATAACAGAGGATGAAAGTTTACTGCTTTAGAAAGTATCACGCATGCCGGAACTATATAATTCGGCCAGGTGCTCCTCTCCTGAACCCAAAATTTGGTTTCAGAGAATCCGACCTGTGAGTTGCTTAACAACCCAAAATTAACAAGACTTCCAACCTCAAAATTGGAAACATCGAACTGGGTTTCCAATCTTTACACACATGCTTTTGTCAATCGCCCAAGAAAAAGAGAGAGCAATCTTTCGTTCCAGGATCTACCAAGCAAGCCCTGTTCTTTCAGATATTAGTAGCAGAAAATACAGAAGTCTACACTAGGCAGATTTCGTCTTAAACCTGTGAGGTGAAAGGTGAAACATTTGAGTCACACAGGCTCCAAAAAAGCAAAATGAAGAAAGAAATCACAGGAAAAGTAAAAAAGCCATCATAGTGAATCTTCATGCAGTTCAAAAAGATTCAATCAAAAGAAATCGATGGCCGACAGAGAAGCAGATAAAAAAGCCATCACTGATCAGCAGAGACACAGGGAGAGAGAGAGAGAGAGAGAGAGAGAGAGCAACTTTTTGGATCATGCAAGAATCCAAAAAGCACACACACATACACTCTGAAAGAACAGGAAAAAGGACTCCAACGCCTCGATCTTTATTGTTAATTTGTAGTGACTAAAACAAACTCAGACAAAGAATAAATAAATAAAAAGAAAAACAGAAAAGATCAAGTTGGTACTGTGACAGCAGTAGTTAGAAGTGACTGTTTCGTGTGTATATGTCAATGTGCGTTTGCTTTCATACAAATACAAAATTTAACCTCACTTAATTATCCATTATTTTACACAGTTTTTTAGATTTCTTACCATTTTCTTCGGATCTGAAGAAACCCTGTCTATCTTCAGAAGCCAGCAAAACAACAAACATCTTTAAGGAACCTGTCCGCTTCTGCTTTTTTATTGCATTTGTCTTCTATTAAAAAAAATATCAACCATCTATTCTTCTCCACCCAATTATCATTTCTTCAACTTAAAATACTCCTACTTTTATGCCCTTTGGCTTTACCCCACTCCTCCTACTGCTCCCATATCCCTAATACCAACATTATGTAACTTAAAAGATTTGTCTTTTAAGGGCGGGCGGTTCATAGTGATTGTTTAAGTAACTTCAAATAGTATGAGTATTTGTTTGGTTTCATTTATTTTTATGAATTTTCCTATTTTAGATTTCAATTAAAAGGATGGTTTGTTTGAGTTTTTAGTTTCGGTTTATTTTTAAAAGCTAAAGTGGATTTTATTTTCTGGTTTGTTTTTTTCATAATCCGGTTTACTAAGAATTATGAATATTTTAATTTAATATTATATTTCATTAATAAAATTAATGAATAGTTTAATTTTTTAATAATTTATTTAATTTTTGTAAGTGAAATAAAATTAGTTTAAAATTACTAATAAATATAATTAAATTTAAAATATCTTCAAAGTATATGAATTTTAAAAATTTTGAATTAATAACGAAAATATATTTTAAAAATAAAAGAATATTTATTAATAAATATTATAAAAAATTAATTAATTAAAAATAATTTAACTTTAAATGTTATCTAATATATAATTATTATTATTGATATTAACAATTAAATAAAATTTTGCTTTTATTTAAAATAAAAATATAAAATTAAAAACAAGAATAAAAATAAAATCAAACGAACTCAAAGTTTGCTTGTCCACTATTTCTGGTCCAAGTAATTTGTAGAAATTGTTTCTAACTATTTTCAAATGTTAATGATCTTAAATTTGGATGTTTATAATGATGTGAAAATATTTACAAATATTATTTAAATCATGTATTTTGCTTGAATTTAATTTAATAATTTCTTAAATAATTTACATAAAATACATAACTGATATATAAACAGTTTATCTCGGAAACATTTAAAGGGTAACGATCCCATGTTTTCGTGTTATCAAAAAAATAAAATAAATTTATGTTAGAAAGTGACTAACTCACCCTCAAAAGTTAGCTCAAGAAGAAGGAGTTTGTACATTATTATAAATTATTTAATGCCTTTATAGTTGTCCGATGTGGGATTTCTGGCACACCCCCTTCAGTCCAGAGCAGGACTGGACATCTGATGAACATATTGGACAAAGGGACGTAATCGAGCACCGCCCCAAATCATCGAGACAAACTAGCTTTGATACCATGTTAGAAAGTGTCTAACTCACCTCCAAAAGCTAGCTCAAAAGAAAAAGATTTGCACATTATTATAAATTCTTTAATGCCTTCTTAGTTGTCTAGGTGAGATTCCCTACAATTTATATTAAATGGAATGTGATTTATTAAAAAGTACAAAATAATTATAAAAGTTAAAAGGTATCAATAATCAATCCGTGGTTTTTGCCTATTATTAATTGCACACGACTGTATTAAAAGCGAGGAAGTGGTCAACTAGACAAGTTAGAGCTTCGAAGATAATTACATAGAGCGAAGTGAAGTCAACTAGAATGTTAATTTTGGCCCCATAAGTTTAAGCCAGTTTTATTTGACTTGATTTTGGCGTAATTGATCGGAGTTACGAATTAAATTTGTTTGAACCTAACGGGTCATGGTCGAAGTCGGGCCGATTGTGGGCCGAGCCGGCTCGTCCAGTGGCCCGACTGAAACAATCAAAATTTTTATAATATTTCTTTTAATAATCTATTTGCTTAAAATTAACGTATTCATTGTATTATTAATTGTAAATAGTAATTTACAATTTCACTTTTGTAAAATAAACTATCATATTTTGCAAATTAATCAAAATGAACAATATCAATTTATTTTCAGGAATTAAACTACATTTTTTTTCATTTTATTAGTGTAAAAATAAAGAAATTTATTTTCCCAAATTACAAAGCAACAATATTTCTAGGTGTCTTTTTCATATTAGCTTTCTTTTTGTTTTTCCCGCTTAAACTCCGAAATTTGTCCTATTTTGAAATATCAAGATCACAATTTCGCAATCAACAGGAGGCAGTGACAGTCGGAGTCGTGTCTCCTAACTATTAGTTTGGAAGCGTGTGGTTGTTCTCAGAATCAAAACAAGCAGTGGACCACAACCTGTTTGGGTTTTAAAGAGAAATTACGAGAACTTAAGGCATGAAGATGAAAGGTGTTAATAATTTCATAGTTATATATAAATATATTTATCATATTATTTTTTTGAGTTTTTCATAAATATATGATAAATATTATTTATCATATTAAAAAAAAAAAAGAGATGAGATGAGATGATAAGCGTGGGTGTGATGACTTTTGACGTGGGTCATGTTACATAAAACATAGGGCCAAACTGAGAACTATGTTTGGAAGAAGACAATGAAAAGGACTGACAAACCAAAAACCAGAACATTAGCTGCAACTGTAAATGGACCCTACGTCCTTTTGTTATGGTTACGGAGAGATGAGATCCAAACAGAAACCGTAGCTGTTGTTGAACAAAACCAGAACGTGACTCTGACCCCACCCCAATTTCACCTTGGAGCATCATCATTACAACTCTGAACTCAAAAACACTCATCACACATCACCAATTCAACTCTCGTGTGCCCCACCCCCAACATTCATAGTGGTCTACTCTACCTCTGTCCCACCCTCAATTCCTCAGTAATTATTACATGGTCCAACACATTCAATTTCATACTATACCAAAATCTTACAAAATATAAATGGAATAAGACAACTTTCATATGAATAATTTTCTATTTCTCATATGTATTTTTTTTCAATTTTGTTTCTATTTCATAATCCACAAGTAAAATCAAAATGTATTACGTGGCACAACTAAAACAAATGTTATGTTATATAAAATTGGTATCATTTATTATTTTTTAAATAAAAAATATAAGTAATAATTAAAAAACTCGTTTAATAGTAAAAAAAATTATTTCGATTTTAAAATTTCTGATATAACATTTATTGTTAAAAAGTGATTAATTTATTAATTAATCGATTAATTTTTATAGATTATAATTAATTTTTATTTAACAATCTTTTGTTTTAATTAAACTTTAAATTTTTCAGTAGTTAAGGCAATATTTTTTAATTTTATTTAATCATTAGCCTGCTTTATGACAATTTAATACCGATAAAACTATTTAAACCTTAGATATCTTGTCTTAGCGGTTTAACTTTCGGTCTGACTTTTAAAACATTAGATATAAGTGATACGGAAATATAGTTTAGAGATTGAATGATAGTTTTGTAATTTAATAATTAAAATAAAAATCCAAAACACAAAAAATGAATATAATTTTACCTTACAAAAAGTTTCATAATCAGTGATCAATGGTTTATGATAATTATCAATATCATAAATAACAAAAATATTAATTTGACGAGATAATATTTATTTGACAATGACAATAACGGTAATAATTGAATAATTAATGTGTAATTATTTTTTACTCCCTCCAATTCAAAATAAAAGTATTTTAGAAGGATTTTAATTATTCAAAATAAGTGTCGTTCATGACTTTTTATGCATGTTTTGAATTTACTTCCAAAATTACCCTTTAATTTCTCTTACATATTAATTACACAGATTATATTTTCAAGGTACTTTAACATGTACTTAATAAGGGAATATCAAACATTTCATTAACTTTCTTAATAACTATGCATTCCTCTAAAACGATTTTTATTTTGGATAGGAGGGAGTGACATTTTTTAATGCAATTTGAAAATAGCATTACCCTTTTGACCTGTTCTTAATGTTAATTAAATACTTTTAGCAAGTCAATGGAAAGGGGAGACTAAATCTCTTATAATAAAATTGGGAATCCGTGAGAAAAGAAAAGGAATTAAAACATTATATAAAACCTCCATCAAAGTTGATGGAACATATTAGTACGATCAAATGTGATGGTTCAGGGCAGGGGGCCGTCCTATTCTGTTCTCAAATCTTGTTTCAATATGGTGTCTGGTTACATCAATCCCTTAAATTCTTACGGTACAGTGTCCCCGTCCAATTATGGGACATTGAAGGTGATTATCCTATACTATAGTGAAATAGTTGAAATAGTCGGTACGCGTCCTTTGTAAGCATATATATGGTACTACAAAACTGTTCGTTTTACATTTGGAAGACATGCGGGATTCGATTTTTGATCAAATTGCACCGTGTCAAATTTGGATTTCATTGAAGTATTATAAATTATGGAGACCTTTTTATGATTTAATATATTATTAATGTAATCTTGACTTTTAAAATTATCAATAATCTTTTTATAAAATTGATTTATGATACCTTTTCATTCTGTCATCAATTTTTATTAAAATTCTTAACTACAAAATTTAAAATCATTTTGTTTCCAATATGCAATGATACAAATTTTTAAATCGCTGGAATTAAAAACTCTATATTAGTTCGTTATCGCACAAAAAGAAAAAGAGCCTAAGGTGGCAAATTGGGATTTCATTTAAATTGTTAGAAATTGTGTTGTTGTAGTCTTGCGCTAGCATGACA